>JASANC010001209.1:0-90854 GCA_030248135.1 Theristus sp. LFF4_11 | reverse complement strand
GGGGCTTTGAAAAATTTTTTTTTTTATTTTTTTCGTTTTTTTTAAAAAAAAATTTGGATTTTTTTTTAAACTTAAAAAAATTTGAAAAATTTTTCTTCTACTTTGGTCTGAAAATTCGTTTTATGGCATAATTTTTTGAAAGTTCAAACCAAATTTTCCTTCCCAACTTCTTGTGTGCTTAGGTACATGTCATTATTTGGTCATTTTGACCGACGTACTCCATGTTTTTCGATTTGGATGACTTCTAGAGTCAATTTTTAGCGTTGAAATGACTTAACTGAATTGAAATATCGTTTCAGAAATCGTTTTCTTGCAACTTAGAACATGTTTTTTCAGTCGGTAGGCCATGAGATGAACATGATATTTTGTTGATTGGCGTATGTTATAGGTCTACAATGGAGTTGTGCGATATATTGTTAAACAATTGGAGCGGAGATGTTGGTTAATACCACATCACACGACCGTTTTTCAGATTCCCGATAACATGGCCACATGTTAAAACTTGCGTGCTGAGCTAAACTAACGTGTTAAACTTGCGTCTGTCAGTTGCCCGCAACGTGATCGCGAAATCATGGTACGTGTTTTCGATACGATGATTTGAAGAGTGGGCTCTCGCCATGTGGCAGATAGCATAGCTGGTTGAACCTGAAAGTAAGTGTCTTGGGGGGGGCAACCGGGTCCGACAGGGGTTGCCGACTTGAGCTTCAGCAAAACAGGAATTTTTGAACACAGTCAAATTTTGGTAATTTTCTTAAAGAGGAACAACTAAGAACGGTTCAATATTCAAGTACACGTCGAAAATTGTCCTGTTTTACTGTTGAAAATGCAACTTTCCTCTATGAAATGGACATAATTTCAATAAAACACGATTTTCGCTCTTATAGTTTTCCGGATCGTTCTGAAAATAGTCTAGATGAACTCAGCTCGACGAGACGCTTCGAACAAACCTAACTTGTAAAAAAAAATTTAATTTTTTAAAAAAATTTTTTTAAATTAAAAAATCGGATTTTTTTTTTCCCCTAACCCTAGGCCCCCCGCCCCCCCCCCCCTAGAACAACTATGGGTGGGGGGGGGGGGTCCAGGGTTGTTAAACAAAAATCGTCATTTTTGTTTTTTTTTAAAAGAAAATTTAAAAAAAAATAATTCCAAAATGCCGGAGGAAAAATCTGAAACTTCTTGTCGACAAAAATAGGTGCATTCGATTCGAACCGCGCTGAGTTCAAATCTTTTACTCTTACGGTGATTCATTGTTGTTTGCAAAAAGATGGAAGCTGGGGAAGGAAATGACACGGTGTCGTCGACGTCGATGCCGACAATAATCACGGAAAAACAGAAACGCAGCGGAGAAAGAGAGAATGATAATGATACAGCAACCAGCAGTGTTTTTGTGTCGATTGAGTTATTCACGGACTAACAAGGGTAAGATAAGCTTGAGAACTGAGGACGCTCTGATGTATTCTTTACCGTGACCATGTAAGTGTCAGTAACACCATTAAACAGGACATCGTCTTGCTTGCTTGGTCTTCCGTTCCAGTAGCGAAAGCGGGACCCTGGGTGAGTGGGGTTTTTTGCCAAATTTTAGAGGGGGGGGGTCAGGTGTAGGGTTGTTAAAAACAAAAATCGTCATTTTTGTTTTTTTTTTAATTTTTTTTTTAAAAATTTCAAAAAAGAAAGTTGTGCTAAATCAATCAGGGAGTCCGAAGAACCACATATGATATGCAGAGCGCCTCCCGAAGGATACCCGTATGGCGGAACTTCGCAGATTTTGTTTTGGTGACCTCAATTACCCCTTTTCCAAACCGTCACCATGCCTCTTCTTGTGTTTTGGACCTCCAAAACGTCACTAATTGTCCCCAGCTAAGCTAATGCTAAAGTGAAGACAAACATACCGCCTTGAAATTCGATCAATTCTTCTCGATGGTGTCGCGATGACACGACTCGAAGCAGCAACCAGACAACGTAGCGCTTGCAAACGGCAGCGATGTTGCAGCCACCGACGCTCTGCGAGGCTAATCGTCACCTTATCTGCATCGGAACTGGTAGGCTAAGCTTTGGGACGCTCAAAAACTTCATCGCAGATGTTGTCGAAGCCTAAAATCAGTCGGTAAAACGGCCCAAAATCGACTGCTAAAGGTTTTACGAGGTATAATCAAAGAAAATTTTTGTTGAACTTTCGAAAAAATTGTGCCAAAATTGAGGTTTTCAGAGCATATTAGAGGAAAATTTTTCGAATTTTTTTTTTTAAAAAAACGGCATTTTTTTTAATCACTTTTTTAAAAAAAAAATTTTCATTTTTGTTTAACAACCCTCGTCAGGGGCCTTCTCGGTGTGGGGGGGGGGTGCACGGGCAGCAAATTTTCCGAGGGGGGGGGGGGGGTGCACTGGCAGAAAAACTTCGTGAGGGGGAGGTCATAGTTGTTCCAGAGCCCCATTGCGTACCCCCATAGTTGTCGCGTCCGTGGCGTAGCGGTAGAACTTCGGCCTGCAGTTCTGTAGGTACCGGGTTCGAACCTCGCTGTGGACAAGACATACTCGTGGACACAAAATTAGAGTGACCAATGAACATCTAATGGTCTATTCCTTCTGAGCCGAGGGTAAAATTGGGCTCGGGGCAGTATTGTCCGTCTCCGCCGGAGTTTGGTACCTTCGGGTTTCCGGAACCGGCGCGCGTATAATTAATTAAATAAAAAAAATTTAAAAAAAGAGCCGAGGGGTTTGGGGGCGGGGGGGGGGGGGCCGATATAGATAGCTGGAGCAAATTTTCTAGATAGATAGATAGTTGGAAAAGTTTGGGGGGGGCCGCGGGGGGGGGGCCTTGTGACTTTTGGGGGGGGGGGGGGCGATCAAAATTTTGAAATTTGATAGATAGATAGCTAAAACGCTAAAAAGCTATAAAAACAGCAAAATAATGCTAAAAATACACTAAAAAATCAAGTATAAATGCGTATTTTACCTAAAATTAGCGAAATTTTCAAAGAATTACGAGCAAAATGGTCAATTTTGGTCAAAAATTGACTCATTTTATGTCTTCGAAGACAAAAATTTTCAGATAGATAGCTGGCTGAGAATTTTTTTAGATAGATAATAGCTGAGCCGAAAAACCAGTTTGTTTGTTTTAGATTCGGAAATTTTTTTGGGGGGGGGGGGCCGGCCCCCAGTGGGCGCGCCTCCTCTGGTTGTCCCCGGGCCCGTCTGTCGTTCCTCGGTCTTCCCCTGCTCCCCCTCCTTTCCTTCTCTTCCGCCCTTCCCCTGCCCTTCTTTCCCCTCGCCCTCGGCCCCCCGCCTCCTGTGGTCCCCGGGGTCGCCCTTTCCCGGTGGGGTCTTCCCTTCGGTGGGGGGTTCTCCCCTCCCGGTTTCCTGGGTGGGGGGGTCCCCTTTCCTCTCCTCCCTCCCTCTTCCTTCCTTTGTTCCTCTTTGTTCCCCCTCCCTCCCCTCCGTTTCTTTTTCCTGTCTCCCCCCTCCCCCCCCCCCCTCTCCTCGGTTTTGTGTTTTCCCCTTCCTCCCCGCCCTTTCTGTCCTTTTTCCCCCCCCCCCCCCCCCCCCTCCCCCCCCCCCCCCCTCCCCCCCCCGCGGTCCTCTCCCCCCCCCGTCCCCGCCCCCCCCTCCCGCCTCCCCTCCGCGGTTCCCCCCCCCCCCCCTCCGCCTCCCTCCCCCGTCCCCCTTCGTGCTGCGCCTTTTTTCTTCTCCCCCCCTCCCTCTTCCTTCTCCCTCCCCTTCTTCTCCTTTCTCCTCCCCTTTCGTCCCCCTCGTCTCCCCCCTCCCTCGCCCCCTTTTCCTTCCCCCCCTCTCCTCTTCCTCTCCCCCCCCCTCTTGTGTCTTTTTTCTTTTTCTTTTTCCTTCCCCCCCCCTCTCCTCTCCCCCTCTCTCCTCTTCCGCTTTCCCCTCTTCTTTCTCTTGCCCTCCCCGTTTCCCTTTGCCTCTTTTCCCTTGTCTCTCCTCCCTCCCCCCCCCCTCCCTCTTCTGCCCCCTTCCCGCCTTGTCCCCGCCCTCTTCCCGGTTTAGGAGGCATTAGGGTTTCTCACGGGAACCTTTCACGCCGGGCCGTCCAATTGCCAGTCCGGTGCATTGCGGGGCCACTCGCGAGCTGGGCGCCAGTCCGTTCTGTGGCCGGGGACATTAGGTTCCGCCCAACCGATGGGTCGCTTCGGCCGTTGATCATATGTGGCACAAGGCCCCACCAGACGTTGTCATAGTCCACACTGTGGGCCCCCGGGTCGCCCCCACTCTACAGGCCCGTCACGTGGTGCTCTGACAGCGGCCCCCCCCCCCCCTGCCCCATGGGGCGCCCGGGGCGCACGGGTACCCAAATTTCTGCCTGGGTATACCCAAATGCGGGACAGTACAGTTTATTTTTCCTACGCGCGGCCTGTGTCGCCAGAACACACACTCTACCCCGGCCGCACAAACCCCCAGAATAATTCATAGTGCAGGCGCCGCGGCACATGTTTGGCCACGCACACCCCCTGCCGGGGCGGGCGGCCGTCCCGGGTTTCCCGGGCGGGGGGGGGGGGGGCTCGTCCCCTGCCAGGTTGGGCGGGGGGAGGGGGGGGGGTGTTGGGTATCGCCCGTGCACCGGCTGGATTTTTTCCTCGGGCGGTGTGGGGTGTCCCCAGTCGCTACAGTTGCACGTTGTTGCGTTATTGGAAGCGTTCTCGATACAGGTGCCGTTGTTTTCGCACGGGTCCGCATATGAGCATAATGGGGCTGAAACGACAGGCTACTTATTTAAACGTGTCACACCGACAACAGGACGTCATGTTTCATGCACATTTTTCAAATTGGCGATTTTTTACGTGAAAAAAACGTGAAGGGTCTGGTGCTTGTTTTTGTTCTGGCATTTTTTTAAGTAAGGGAGGTACTTACATAGGTCAAGTCACGCTCAAATAAATCAACAATACATTCATTAACGTACATTCAATCGAACAGTTGGCACCCATCCACTCTGGACTGCAGTTGCAGGTTGGCCAAGCTGTTTTCGTTGTGTAGTTGTAATTGTTAACGCAGGTGGCGTTATTCAAACACGGATTCGACAAGTCACACGGTGTAACTGAAATCCATGTTAATAAAAATATGCCCAAGAGTGTTTTCAATGAAAATGCCATTGAGGGAAAATCATAAATACAAAACATAAATTCAAGAACAACTGACCGCATCCGAAGCCGTCCGTATACAGACTGCCATCGGTGCAGTTGCACGCATAGTTGTACCATTTTGGTTCCTTTCGAACGCACACAGCCGTGCCGTTGCACGGGCTCGGGTTGCACGGATCGTCGCCTGGAAGGAAATCACAAAATTTTTAATGAAAAGTCTTTTTTTAAAAGAAATCTTTGACTTTTTTCAATTTTGAGTCATTGCAACTTACGATATTCGCAGACGAACCAGTGCGACTCGCTGCAGTTCACGTCAGCCAGACCACGCGGCGCGCTGCTCAGGCGCATCGTCGCACAATTTTCACCTTGAATGAAATAACGCGAAAAAATGTTTGGAATCAAATTTACCACCATATCAATTACTTGTATCCACATTCGAGCCCCCAATACACTTCCAGTAGTTCTGCAGTTTTTGTGGCATCGTGCCAACAAAATATGCAAAACTATGTACACAAAACATGTCGAGTGTTCATTCAACCGTTCGACAAGGACCACATTAGTGCAGAATTTCAATTATTTCTTCAATATGGCGAAGCATAAAATGTTGTTCATTGAAACACATGTTGCACCGCGTGTTTTTCTTCACCTGCCACCGGATCGTTCGGTTCGCCCGGCCACCAGTGCTCAGTGCCGTCGAACGCCACCGCCCAGCCAGTGCTGTTGTCACCCCAGAACCAACCGCTTGCATTGCCACCTGACGTCACCAGTTGGCGTGCCGACGAGTGAACATCAGTGACGTTCGGTAGGACGGGCGACTGGAAATAATAGGGATTTGGTGCCTAGCATTGCAGTAACGGTCGACAAACAAAGCTTTTTTTAAACAGTGACGAATTCCCAGACTGAAATTCTATTTTCTATCGGACTCCAAAAGAACCACAACAAAATACCATGAAACGAACGAGAAAAACACAACAGAAACGCTGCTCACAATCAAGTTCGCCCACAAGTACTCAATGAGCGTGTTGTTGTCAGCGACGACCAGCCGGCCGCCAGTGAGATTCCAGTCACCGGTCGCACATTGGCCACTGGCAGCCGATTGCGTCAACTGACCGCGCGTCGGCCAAAACGTGTAACACGCACCATCGTACCAGAGTTTCGCGCAATTATTTACGCTCAGACAGGTTGCGTTGTACGCGGCGCATGCTGCGTTCATGTCTGAAAGCAGTAATGTTACGGAATGGCCGAGTAAACATGGCAGCTTTTTTTCAGGGTGCAAGGAGCGCGCGAAATTTGAACCAAAGAAAAAAGACGTTCAGAAGTTCAATTGTGTGTCAAGTCAAATTTGACGTGTCTTTTTTATTCGGCCATACTGTATTTTGAAAGATTCTTGAGGCTTTTAAAAATGTTGATGACAGTGGCGAGTGTTAGCAAAGCATATGTTAAGAAAGGGAGCGTTGTGTGGGTGACAACGAAAGTTTTGCCGGTGTGAAAGCTGATGGATTTTCGATCGCATTATTGCTGCATCACAATTTTTCTGCCCAAGTGTTCAAAGATCAATGAACATGCCTAGTATTACTGGTTATAACCACGGTTAGCGCCAAATACAGATACAGCAAGCTTCAACGAGTTTTGATACGCATCAGTAGCTCAAACGTTCAACAATTCCAAAAACAAGCTTACCTCCTTCAGCGACTTGCAAACTCGCAAGCAACGTTATTAAGCCAACGAACATCGGAAACTGAGCTCGAATAAGAGTGTTGCAGTGCATAGTTCGCAGTTCAGTCAAGAAACTTGTCCTGATTTCGGCTATTTCTCAAGTTTGTGCTCTTATTTCGAATGGAAAACATTGTTCAGTACATTTCCAATAATCGCTGTGTGCCGTTGTGATTGCCATGCAAGTTATCAATCAGCATGCTTTCATTGATTGTGTGTAAGCTCGTGTGTTGTCAAGCGATACCGAAATGAGCATTACTAAAGTCGCTGTATTTCAAAGCTGTGACGCTGTTGCCACGGTCATTTGGACAGTTCAGTTCAGTCATTTGTGCCATTTAGCATAATCGCTTCCCAAGCTAATTGCACAATGAATGCCCGCTGTCTCGTGCGCTGCATTCTGATAATAATAAATCGATTGAGCCGTTTATTACTGCGGTCGCTGTGCGTTTTTTCTTGCGTAATACTCGTTACCAAAGGTGAATGTATCGATGACTCGGCTATAAACTAACCTGTGTATCGAAATATTGTGCGAAGGCTTTGTCTGATCAATTTTGTCTCGCACGTTTTCGTGACCTGCCTGTAATTCAGATAACTCTCACTTTTACTCTGAGCTGTTTGTTGCACCAAGACCCGAAACTGTCTCCGCATGCTTTCCGTTTCGTCATTAGAATGCATCTTCAATATCAACAGAATGTTAACAAAAACAATCAAACAAGGCAACATTTAACATATCACACCGCATGCCGAAACAATCCAGCGAAGCTCACAATCAATTCAAGAGCACCTCTGGTTCGGTACGGTCGCATGACCGGGTCAAACAAAAAACAACCACATGAGCACAAGTGTCGCGAATACCAAATATGATTAAAAACACACACTCGCAATTCATCAACTACAATTTCCGAATTGGTGCCAGTGCCACTGATTGGAATCAAACGTGCCAATGCCATTGAGTGCCAATTCGTCGTCAAACGTGATGCGTGTACGCCTGTACGGTCCGGTCGCACGAACCGGAGAGAATGCGGTCCGGCCGCGACCAGTCGACCGCGAGACACTTGTCCTCGTGCGCGCCGAGGTCGTACAGAGAGGCGAGCGGCGAACGTAGGTCCCACAATTTCACGAGCGAGTCGTAGCCGCCGGAGATGAACAGGTGCTCCTGCGCCGGCGACCACGCCACGGCGCTGATCCAGCCGCTGTGTGACGTGAACATGCGACGCACCATCGAGCCTTCTGCAGATTTTAGTGAGCGCTAGATAAAACAACGCCAAGAGAGTCTTGTGTGAATTTACTTTTCAACCGGAGGGATACGGCTGGTGTTGTTGTTGCTGCCAATTGCCACCACCACCACTGCGGAAAGCTAAGGTGATGCTGTTTTTTTTATCACTTTTTGGCCCAGAGCAACGCTTAAAAGGATTCGATTGCGAACGGGGGATAAAGCAACGTCAATCAGCAATGCACAAACTCTCTCTTCATCACATGCAAAGACGTCCGCAGCAAGATCGTGTCGAGATCAAAAATGTTGCAAATAACGACGGTGCTTGCTCATTATCACAAAGCCACATACTCGATATGGCAATTGTCACGCAAAAATTGTCACGGCCAAAAAAAACAAATCACCACTGCAATTCCAACCTTTGCAGCGTGCATCCCACAGTCGTACGTGTTTGTCAACGGAACTGGTCAGAATCAGACCGTTGAACCGAGACACGTCCATGCCGGTCAGCGCTCGACTCGATGCCAGTGAGCTCTTTTGGCCTGAAAATAAAAAAAACAATGTTTGGAGAGAAAAGAATTCAAAATCTGTTTTTCCGTGTCTGCAAATGATTGACTGTTGTGGCAATTAACTGAAAACGTAGGAACAACCAATCCACTGAAATGGTGAGTGAATAGTTTCTGAACAGACAACAAACTCTAAGAAGAAGTCAGAACGCAAAATTGAAGTTCCACACCGTGTCAAAGGAAAGCATGATACAATCAATATTCAATACAAATGACAAAACACCAACGACAACGACCATACCGGCCAGTTCCAAGTCCCAAACGATCAGCGATTGGTCGAAGCTAGCGGTGACGCATTCGGCCGGCTCTGTTGGCGACCACCGCACCGCGCTGACGCATTCACGGTGGCCGCTCAGTGTCACCATGGGCGTCTGCAAAAATTGACAATTTCTCTCAATCTTATTCGAATTTCACTCGCACGTTCGCTTTCTGAAGCGGCAGAGAGAGTAGGGGCATTACGGTATGCCGGTATGTGTGTCCGGTAAAACAGTGACAACAGGGCTACAGTGCACCCAGCGTTCGAGCGAGCGAGCCTTCGCGTTCTGGAGGTGGTTGTCGAATAACACCGCTCACGCACAAGCAGTTTGGACTGACGCCAAATTGGTGCAAGCACCCGTTCCAAAGTAGCAGCAACATAGTGTTTTATGTATTCCAATAAGTGCAACTTCATTGGCGGCCATTGCGTCTCGTTGACAAATAAACACTGACAAATAGACAAATAAGCTCTTGAATAAAAAGCGTCCGTCGCCCCCCACCGAAACCGACCGTATTCCTGACACGTTCGCCAGTGTCACTCGGCCGTTTCGCGCGTTTGCTCGTCGATGACGCCTCTCGATCCAAATCCCCACCGTCGTCGTCGTCGTCATTGCCGGCCGACAAGTCCGAATTCCAGATTTTCAGCATCCCATCGAAGCTGCCCGACGCGATTCGACTGCCGTCCGCGTTCGATGTGCAACACTCGATTGAGCGTTCGTGGCCGCGGTACCGACGCAGGCAGACCGTAGAATTCGAGTGGCACTGCAGCGCAAAATTGGATGAAGGAAAGGGTGGCGATGAAAGGAGGAGACAACAGCGAGTACATTTGCTAGGCTACATCGAGGCGATTTACTACGGTGAACCGCAACACACACGCCAGCAATGCACCATCATCATCCGAGCGGCCTTCTTGCTGTCTTCTTAAAGTATTCTGAAGGTGGTCGAAAACATGACGCTGAGTCGCTTTTGCGATACCTTTCAGCTAAAGCGGCAATCATCAAGAAAACCACAGTGAATCACGTGCAGTGAGACGTATATTGTGGTTTCGACAATTTGAATTTGGCTGCATGGAGGAGGCAGGAGTGAACGGGACAAACATGACTGAACGTCACCTCACCACTGTTTTCGGAAAAAGAATCACTTCTTGTGTTTTCAAAGCTGTTCTGAAAAAACATGTTCCCGGATTGATTAGATCGAGTTCATTCAGAGAAAACGACCACAGAACGTCCGGACGAAAATTCGATTTCCCTTTCGTTTGCACAGACTCGGAAGAACGAAACCAAATTGGTTGGAGTCCACTTCTGAATCCCGGCTTATTTGAAAGGGTTGCAGCGGTTGCATTGATTTTCAATTCTGGAAAAAAATTGACAAAAACAACGCAAAAAAAACGAACATCATATCGCCAATGGAGGAACGTTTGGTCGTGTCCACCCGAGATGAAATGAATGATTTTCGAAGAATTCTTCGTTTTCGGCTCGGTGTTTGGCACCACGGCCACACATTTCACAGGCGCTTCGTGTCTCGTCAGCTGGCAACAGTTTCTGCCAGTTTTTGTGTCCCAAATTGTCACCGCATTATCGTACGAGCCGGTGATTATCCTGCAAAACAAACAGCGACCGCGATCAGATTGTTAGAAATACGATCGAAAGTTCAATTCTTGACAAACTCTCTGATTGCGCTGGCATAACCGTGTGCACCTGAACTAGGATTATATCGACATATTCAAAGCGGTTTAGCCACCAAGGAATGTGTGCTGCACTTCCGTAACAGCAAACAAATCAAATAATCAGCGCATTCTCCAAGCAATCAGCTCATCTGTAAACAGCACAACACGTGGAATTGTTTCACCTGTGCAGCGCTCGTTTCTCAGGTGCAACCAAGGTTTTTTTCCGCTGCTTTAGCGGTTGTCTGTGTGTGAGTTCAACTGTGCCGGTTTCGAACTATTTCTTTCAGATCATCGACACTGAAGATGCGTCGAAAAAGATGCCCCCCCCCCCCCGACCCGGACCTGAACTCCGTGGCGACCACGTCGCTCACCCAGTCATCGTGCGGCAGACTGAAAGCGGCGCACGGCGGCGGCTGCTTCCGGATGCAGCGCACCTTCACGACCGCCTCCCTGCCGAGGTTGTGCTCACGCGTGAACTCGTCGAGGCTGACGCGCAGCAGGAGATCGTTGATGAGAAAGTCGAACGGAGGCGCCAGGACGGCGTCGTCGGCGTCAGCGTTGTCTTCGGAGGCATCCGCTAAAATTTAGGAGCAACATGCCAGAAATGCGTTTCGTCTCCTTCGTGTGATTTGCACAGGAATATGAGCTTTTGAGAAAACACACTAAAACAACCTTTCTCTGCATTTAGTTGTTTTAGTAGACTGTTCAAATTGTCCGGTCCAGTCGAGGCGGGTACGCTCAGTGGAATTTTTGGAACGTCAATCCCAATTCTGCAAAAAATGCAATAACACGCAGCTAACCGTGCCGTTGCAGCATATTGATTTTTTATGTTGGATTGGAACAAACATCATCAAAATGATAAAATTGGACTAACTAAAACGCAGTCAATGATTGAACAACTGAAGAGGAAGGGAACGGAACAGTAGCGAAAATGGTGGACCCCCCCCCACCCCCCCCCCTCAGCCGAAAATCCTGCCCGTGCACGGGCAGATACCCGTGTACCCCCCCTCCCCCCCTTTACCTCGACACGGGTACTAGACTCCCCCCCACCCCCCTCCGCGAGAAAACACGGGATCGCACCCCCCCCCCTCACGGTGGTCAATCTCATCTCAATTTTTTTCCAAAAATAGCGTAATTTTTGCATTTTTCTTGACGTTTGTGTCTGTCCCTGCATAGATTTTGTTGTTTCTGACCAAACAAGCAGCTCGTTTGCACAAAATTTTCTGTATTTTACAAGAATCTGTGTTTTTCTAAGGCAAAAATTTGGTATTACCCGTGCGATCCCGTGCACCCCCCCATAGTTGTTCTAGGGGGGGGGGGCCTGTAGTCAGTTCTATAAAAAGTGAATAGTGCTTGAAAAGTGAATAGTTCTACTCCAGGGTGTCCCAAAATTTAGACCTTGACAAATTCCGGTTCAATACTTGAACCACAAGTTCATCTTTGACCGAAGTTTCCCATTGATTGGATTGATATTTCTAATTTCCACGCAAAACTGTTTGTATTTGAAGCTCATGTCTCGATTATTTTTCCAGAATTTCTCAAAGACTAACTTTTGGAACACCCTGGAGTAAAAATGTTCACTTTTCAAACACTATTAACTTTTATAGAACTGACCACTGGGGGGGGCCGGCCCCCCCCCCCCAAAAAATTTTCGAATCTATCTCTATCAAACAGGTTTTTTCGGCTCAGCTATTATCTATCTAAAAAAAATTCTCAGCCAGCTATCTATCTGAAAATTTTTGTCTTCGAAGACATAAAATGAGTCAATTTTTGACCAAAATTGACCATTTTTGCTCGTAATTCTTGAAAATTTCGCTAATTTTAGGTAAAATACGCATTTATACTTGATTTTTAGTGTATTTTTAGCATTATTTTGCTGTTTTTATAGCTTTTTAGCGTTTTAGCTATCTATCTATCAAATTTCAAAATTTTGATCGCCCCCCCCCCCAAAAGTCACATGGCCCCCCCCGCGGCCCCCCCCAAAATTTTCCAACTATCTATCTATCTAGAAAATTTGCTCCAGCTATCTATATCGGCCCCCCCCCCCAACCCCTCGGCTCTTTTTTTAAATTTTTTTTATTTAATTAATTATACGCGCGCCGGTTCCGGAAACCCGAAGGTACCAAACTCCGGCGGAGACGGGCAATACTGCCCCGAGCCCAATTTTACCCTCGGCTCAGGAGGGAATAGACCATTAGATGTTCATTGGTCACTCTAATTTTCCACGAGTATGTCTTGTCCACAGCGAGGTTCGAACCCGGTACCTACAGAACTGTAGGCCGAAGTTCTACCGCTACGCCATGGACGCGACAACTATGGGGGTACGCAATGGGGCTCTGGAACAACTATGACCTCCCCCTCACGAAGTTTTTCTGCCAGTGCACCCCCCCCCCCTCAGGAAAATTTGCTGCCCGTGCACCCCCCCCCCTCACCGAGAAGGCACCTGACTAGGGTTGTTAAACAAAAATGAAAATTTTTTTTTTAAAAAAGTGATTAAAAAAAATGCCGTTTTTTTAAAAAAAAAATTCGAAAAATTTTCCTCTAATATGCTCTGAAAACCTCAATTTTGGCACAATTTTTCGAAAGTTCAACAAAAATTTTCTTTGATTATACCTCGTAAAACCTTTAGCAGTCGATTTTGGGCCGTTTTACCGACTGATTTTAGGCTTCGACAACATCTGCGATGAAGTTTTTGAGCGTCCCAAAGCTTAGCCTACCATTTCCGATGCAGATAAGGTGACGATTAGCCTCGCAGAGCGTCCGATTGTGCTCGCTGCACCGTTTGCAAGCGCTACGTTGTCTGGTTGCTGCTTCGTGTCGTGTCGTCGCGACACCATCAGAAGAATTGATCGAATTTCAAGGCGGTATGTTTGTCTTCACTTTAGCATTAGCTTAGCTGGGGACAATTAGTGACGTTTTGGAGGTCAAAACACAAGAAGAGGCATGGTGACGGTTTGGAAAAGGGGTAATTGAGGTCACCAAAACAAAATCTGCAAAGTTCCGCCATACGGGTGTCATTCGGGAGGCGCTTGCATATCATATGTGGTTCTTCGGACTCCCTGATTGATTTAGCACAACTTTGATTTTTGAAAATTTTTAAAAAAAAAATTAAAAAAAAAACAAAAATGACGATTTTTGTTTTTTTTAACAACCCTACACCTGACCCCCCCCTCTAAAATTTGGCAAACACCCCCACTCACCCAGGGTCCCGCTTTCGCTACTGGAACGGAAGACCAAGCAAGCAAGACGTTGTCCTGTTTAATGGTGTTACTGACACTTACATGGTCACGGTCAAGAATACATCAGAGCGTCCTCAGTTCTCAAGCTTATCTTACCCTTGTTCGTCCGTGAAGAACTCAATCGACACAAAACCACTGCTGGTTGCTTTATCAATATCATTCTCTCTTTCTCCGCTGCGTTTCTGTTTTTCCGTGATTATTGTCGGCATCGACGTCGACGACACCGTGTCATTTCCTTCCCCAGCTTCCATCTTTTTGCAAACAACAATGAATCACCGTAAAGGTAAAAGATTTGAACTCAGCGCGGTTCGAATCGAATGCACCTATTTTTGTCGACAAGAAGTTTCAGATTTTCCTCCGGCATTTTGGAATTATTTTTTTTTAAATTTTCTTTCAAAAAAAACAAAAATGACGATTTTTGTTTTTTTAACAACCCTGGACCCCCCCCCCCACCCATAGTTGTTCTAGGGGGGGGGGGCTGGGGGGGCCGGCCTAGGGTTAGGAGAAAAAAATCCGTTTTTTTTAATTAAAAAAAATTTTTTTTTAAATTTTTTTTACAAGTTAGGTTTGTTCGAAGCGTCTCGTCGAGCTGAGTTCATCTAGACTATTTTCAGAACGATCCGGAAAACTATAAGAGCGAAAATCGTGTTTTATTGAAATTATGTCCATTTCATAGAGGGAAAGTTGCATTTTCAACAGTAAAACAGGACAATTTTCGACGTGTACTTGAATATTGAACCGTTCTTAGTTGTTCCTCTTTAGAAAATTACCAAAATTTGACTGTGTTCAAAAATTCCTGTTTGCTGTAGCTAAGTCGGCAACCCCTGTCGACCCGGTCGCCCCCCCCCCCCCCCCAAGACACTTACTTTCAGGTTCAACCAGCTATGCTATCTGCCACATGGCGAGAGCCCACTCTTCAAATCATCGTATCGAAAACACGTACCATGATTTCGCGATCACGTTGCGGGCAACTGACAGACGCAAGTTTAACACGTTAGTTTAGCTCAGCACGCAAGTTTTAACATGTGGCCATGTTATCGGGAATCTGAAAAACGTCGTGTGATGTGGTATTAACCAACATCTCCGCTCCAATTGTTTAACAATATATCGCACAACTCCATTGTAGACCTATAACATACGCCAATCAACAAAATATCATGTTCATCTCATGGCCTACCGACTGAAAAAACATGTTCTAAGTTGCAAGAAAACGATTTCTGAAACGATATTTCAATTCAGTTAAGTCATTTCAACGCTAAAAATTGACTCTAGAAGTCATCCAAATCGAAAAACATGGAGTACGTCGGTCAAAATGACCAAATAATGACATGTACCTAAGCACACAAAGAAGTTGGGAAGAAAATTTGGTTTGAACTTTCAAAAAATTATGCCACAAATCGAATTTTCAGAGCAAAGTAGAAGAAAAATTTTTCAAATTTTTTTTTAAGTTTGAAAAAAAAATCCAAATTTAAAAAAAAAACGAAAAAAAAATAAAAAAAATTTTTATTAAGCCCCTAACCCTAGGCCGCCCCCCCCAAAAATTTTCGAATCTATCTCTATCAGAAAGTTTTTTTCGGCTCAGCTCGCCCCCCCCAAACCCCCGGCTCTGGAACAACCCCAAACCCCCCCCGCACTTTCGCTACTGATCCTAAGCCAAGCCTTTTGGATAAGGTGAAAAAGGATCAAATTGGTTTTTGCATTTTTTTTCTTTCCTGTGTTAAAGAGGAGGAGGACCACCTCCACCGTACGCGCAAAACCATAATTTGATTTTTGTAGAAAAATTTATGACTTTTGAACAAAATTTGAAATTTTTGAACAAAAGTTTTTGATTATGTGAACATTTTGGCAGGCGGTGGCGGGGAGGTGCGGAGTCGTGAAGGGAAGGGCTGGCGTACCAACGGGAAGGGGGTCTCGGTTTGGGGGGCGGACGGGTGTCATCCTCCTCACGACTGTCACAATACCCCCCCCCCCCCACCTCTCCCCCAAGAGGCGCAACTTCGTGCCATGAGGGGTACTACTGCCCCTCCTCTTCGGCACTGAGCTCAGTAGCGAAAGCTAGACGGGACCATGGATGAGGGGCGTTTGCGGAGTTTTGGGGAAAGGGGTTCAGCTAGCTACCTGCTCAGTGAGGGGGGTGAGAGGGATGATGAAGATGATGAATGATGATGAAGTCTTGTACTGGTGTAGAGGTAACGGGTGTGGGGTGTAGTACCGTACACGGGTAGTCGCCCAGCCCAACGGTAGTATTCCCCACGAGGTGCAAATTGGGCTAAATTTTGTACATCCCCTCCCCACCTCCAATGAAAGTTAGGTTTTGGCTTATATAATGTCTTCATACCATTACTATCTTGGTATCTGTCAAATACGTATGCTCGTTTTTCATGGTCAAAATAATTCTTTGGTACAAGTGGCGACCAAAAGTTTGGAAAGACCCATGCGCGCGCGTGTCGGTGTGGTGATATGGGGTATGCGTGCTTTTCTTGTGCGTCTGCCCGCAACATATTCAAGCTATGTTTTTTATAAACACAACAATACACATGACACACTGTACAGTGCCTTTTCATTTATTTTTGCTTTTGACGTTGCAAAAACCTTACAATTTGCTCACTGCCAAAACTGTGCGTGCTCTACTTTGCGTACTGATCGCTTCTGAAATATGGAAGTGATTGAATCGCAGTCCGGTGGCTGTTTTTGGCAAACTGTTTATCGGAGCGACTTCAGTGGCGTGTGAATTCTCGCCATACTGTATTTGTGATGAAAGAAGTGAACCGGCATGAACCAGACACACGTTATCATAATGTTCACACCTGCCGTTGATGTTTCGCATGCCAGACAAAGCAACGCGTACTATGGTGCGCTGCGAACTGCGTGTTGCCATACCTCCTGCCTGAGCCGAGGCTCAATTGGGCTTGGATATTTACCCGTTCCCGCCGGAATTACATACCTTATGGTTTTTTTCGAAACCGGTGCGCGAATAACTAAATTAAAGAAAAACCAATGTTGCAGCCAAATATTCTGCGGATGTAAGGAAGCATGGGTGTCCAGATTGGAAGACGTCGATTTTGATCATTTTTTTCAAAAAGTGGAACTTGTTATTTTTTTACAGTACGGCAGCGCTAAGATGTAATCAACCAATTTGCATAATGTTACTCTGTCAAAAAGCCCAACGGGTGGTTATTGGTTACAGTACGACCATGGATTATTAATTTTGAAAAAAAAAACGATTTGTCCATAACAACTACATATACAACACATAGTATTTACATGTTCATTCATGCAAACAATCACACAGAGTGGATCGCTGATGCACAAACTTGCATTTGTTTTATGAAGACGTCTAAAAAACACATCAAGCAAAGCCAAACTTGCGCCGCAGCTGTTGTATCTTGTCGGCTTGCGCTTCGTGCGTCTCACGTCGTTGTTTGATGCGCCGGTTTTGAAACCAAACTTTCACCTGTAAACAATGTGCTGGTTTTCCAGTGCTCTGTTTTGTTCGGCGCGGGTTTTTGAGTTCATACCATTAAGCATTGCGTATAAAGCCCTGATGATGCACAAGCCTTCTTGAGAATACGAGTCGCGCTGTTTCTTTCTTCTTTTATTAAAAACCCAATGTTTTCAGCGTTCGCTCGTGTCAAATTTTTGAAAACGTAGACGAAGCTTATAATCGGATTCTTGTGTGCGTAAATGAAAAAAAGCGAGGACTTTATGGACGTTTGGACTCCTTTATGGCTAAATTCTCCCTAATTGTGAAGACAACTGTCGTGACGGACTTTCAGTTTACTTTTGTCCCTCACCTGCATCTGGTTCAAACCAATCGCCTCTGCGAATCGCCTTCGCTCCTCACCGACTAAATAGGCACTTTCGGCGAATTTCTGCTCCATTTCACAAAGTTGCGTTTTAGTGAACACGGTTCGGACACGATGATGATGATGATGATGATGATGACGGTGTTGTTGCTGTTGCTGTTGCTGTTGCCTTTGTGTGTCACATGACTTTTTACGGTCACAATTGTCATTATTATTTTGAACACAGTTATCAGGATTATTTGTTGGCGAAATCACTTCGACGGCCGCTTCAGCAGACATTCGGAAATGCTTAGTTTTGTTCTTACAATTGAGCTTGCTCTTGTGCAATTGAGCTTGAACAAAGCTTTGTTTTGATTGAAGAAATACTGTACTGAAGGTTGGTTGTGTGTTTTGTTCACAATGTTTTTTTGATGTTGTTCCTCTCCTGTTTCGTACAGCAGATTGCTTCACCGTGTGCATATCTCACGTGGGAAGACAGTCATTTTCATTTCCACCCGATGCCTTTTTCATTGCCGATTATTTGATCGCGCATTCCACACGGATGCGCACAGCAACAGTGGTAAATGTCGCGTTTTTTTTTACCGATAAACAATTCAAAAATTGCACTTGCCTCAAAATTATGGACATTTAGTCTGCCCAAACGCTGTCTGTGTCTGTATGGAACTGCGAGCGAAATTTTTTTGCTGTTTTTTGTTCGTTTTTTCGCTTGAATCACACGCCCAATTGAGCGTTTCCCGTCATCGTTTACCGTTGTTTATTTGTGTTGTTGTTGTTGCGTTCACAAACGCCAGCGACGTGGGTGGGCACTATGCCCATGCGACGACGGTGTGGGGTACCGATGTGCGCAGCCCTCAAAACCGGTGTGCAGCCCGCAAGAAATTTTTGCGGTGTGGCATTTTGGCGACACACCGGTTTCAGGGCTGTGCACATTTGCAAGGCAGCCGGTGCAATGAAGCAAAGCTCGCACAGTTTGCACACCAATTTGGGGGCTGCGCACATCGGTACCGCACACCGTCGCACGGGTATGATGGGCACACAAGAACGATATTTCATGCAGACGTTTCATAAACCAATCAACAGCGATCAATACTTTCCTCACAACATACCCCAGGCGAGAGGGATTGTGAAAGATCTTGGAAATCTGTTCATGTTTGCAGTATTTCTCTGCAGCTTGTTAGATTCTGTCGCAAAACACCGGCCACCACCTCCGATCGATCAGCGCTGTCTGTGGCATTTCAAAATCTGCTGAAAACTTTGCAGGAAAACCTGTTTTTTATGAGTGCTGATCGAGTGCGCGGTTTACTCATGTTCCCAATACGACGGATCAGAAACACTAATTGAACAACTTGCTACTGATATAATGCAGTGTAAACGTGAAGTTCCATAAATCGTGTGCACAAAAACTAATACACGACGATAATCCACGTTGTATGTACAATTGGGCATGGTCACCGATTGGCGTGTCGTGGCGGGTGGCAGATAGCACCGTGTTTCAAGCACAGTTTTCAAATGAAAAAAATAAAAATTTGCAATATGGTTCTGCGCTTTTTACAATTTTATTTTTAGCAAGTCAAAGATATAATTTGTGGTTTTGTTTTACCAAACGGTTTGGTTCCCAACTGCCCATACAAGAATAATATTGTATTTTCTGTGAATTGCACAAGTTTTTTACACAAGTGGTTCAGGAGGGGCACATCACTGATGATGAGGCCACCCGTATTCTGCATATGATGTTGGCCAGGTTGATTTGTCAGGTTTAGGCTTAGGATTAGCTTTGGCTTAGGTTTAGGTCTAGGCTTAGGCTTAGGCTTTACTGCACTTTTTTATTTTTTATTTATTGAGCAATAGAGCAGAGCAGCACTAACAGGACACGTGTGCGCTTCAAATAGGTGCAGGCGTAATGGCGAACATTCAAACAAGCCGCAAGCCAAGTATGACGCTGACGATCGCATTTCTAATCGCCATGCTGCTGATGTCCATCGCGGTTCGTCTGCCGCCACTGACTTGGCTCCACAATACCGCGTGCCAATTCACCGCGGTCCACTCGACCGTCAGAACCTCGTACTACAACCTGCGACCGTTGAAGTCGCGCAACGACATCGGTCGATTTCTGAACGAACTCGGCGCTGAGCGTTTCTCAGTCGGCGCGGAGCTCGGCGTTCAATCGGGCGCATTCACGCTGGTGCTCCTTGGCGCCTGGACAAACTGCCGCAAACTGTACCTGGTCGACGTGTGGGCGAAGTCGAACAACTACAGCGATTGGGCGAGTTAGTGCGTGCGTGTGTGTTTCGGTTTTCACTGAAGGTATCAATCAACAATCAACACTATAATCAATTTGTTGAATTTGAAATAAATGGTGTAACGATTTTCAATTATGTTGATATGCGCGGCTCAAAGTTACACCCCTGTACTTGGCACTTTCTTTGTTGGAAGTTCTAAAGGGAAAATCCACGGCACGGGTAATTAATTGGCCAGAGACGCAAGTTCTACCATTTCTACACAAAATTTCAGCACGAACAGCTTTCAGTGTGGTCAGACGATCACCTGTATACGTTTTTGACGTTTTTTAACCATAAACTCTTTCTCACAGATGTCGACGACAAGTCTCAGCTGGAACTGATGTCGCAGGCGCGTCAGCGACTCGTTGCCTTCACGAACAAAACCGAGTTCATCCAAGGACGCACTGATGTGGCTGTGTATGCAATCTCGGATGCCAGTCTGGATTTCATCTACCTCGACGCACGTCATGACTATTGCGCCGTGTTGCGCGACCTGCAGTTGTGGTGGCCGAAACTGCGACCGGGCGGCATTTTAGCCGGTGGGACAGTTGTGCACTTTGGAAAAATGAACGCCAGTTTTGGGAGCGTTGGGTGTGTTTGGTGGTACGTACGTGATGGCTTTGCTGCACAGCCGTGCGGTGATAAAGGCACATCGCATAGTGTAAGTGCACAACTTACAATAGCAAATGCACCGCATATGCCGGCTGCCGCACCACGCGCAGTCGAACTCTAAATTATAGGGAATCAGCTGATTGGTTGGTGGTCACGTGATATGCAAGCTTTCCGTGTAGGCATTGCTGTGGAGCGTCGTCTGTCGGAGGCTGTCGTCTTGCACAGAAAACATGCATCACGTGATCACCCACACACCAACCAATTAGCTGATTCCCTATAACGTAGAGTTCGGCTACAATACCACACCGTCGCACGGGTATACCAAATGCTGACAGCGGTGGGTGCTCGAAGCACCGGTTCTTTCGCGGTGTCACACAATAAGCAACGATCTTGCGACACACAATTCCGTGCTCGTCCGTTGGTTGACCAGTTTGCGTCACAAAAGTGTCCACTGTGCGTCAAGGTACATTGGTAAACACGCGACACGTCAGCCAAAACTTGTGGTCGCGCAACTAATGATGCTTTTTTAGGTTTAGCAATTGGTTTCTAATTCGTTCACTCTCTAATATTGTGGATTTATTCAAACGTGTTCAGACTAAAATGACGTCATTTGCTTTAAAAACGCACGTTTGTCAAAGTACAGGCACTAAAATGTCAGTTTGATGTGACTGCTTCGACTTTCACCATTAGCTTACAGGAAGAAATCGGCTAAACGGAAAGTCTGGTTTGCTGTGAACGGCAAGCGCATGTTTGGCGGCACATGACGTCATTTCAGTGGGACACGTTTGAAAAAATAGTTCATACTTCTGTATAGGCCACGATTACCAGTCAGACGAGTCCGTAGCACCGCACCAGGACTGGACGCTTTGCGAGGACGGGCGCAAAGAGCGCGGGGCGGTCGAGCGGGCTGTGAACGAGTTTGCCGCGGCGCATCAGCTCGTCGTCAGCGTCATGTACCGCGAATACATTTCGAACTCTTATATGATGCAAAAACCGTTTTGAGATTTTGTTGGCTTACACGGTGCTTAGATTTTTAATTTTAATTTTGTTTTTAGTGAAATAAGTACTTCCGCGATGCCCATAGAATATTGGAAATGTTCATTTGAGACCATCAGTCAAAAATCATAATCAAAATCAATAAGAAGCCCACAGCGACAAATCATGAAATGAACAAAAAGGTTTAAAAATAAATTATCTGTCATGAAACCTAAAACACCTACACCACAGGACAGGGCAAAATCAAAAAAACATCGCAAAACAACAGAACTGTGCAACAGGAGGAAAAACTTGAGAAAAATATGATTATATCACCTCTAGTAGACCCGAAAGAAACAGAAAAATTCTGTGACTGAGTGAAATAAGAATATTGAGAACAACATCACAATGGTTTCGAGCAAAAAGGATAATCACATTATATCGTCCCAGCTGCTGTACAGAAAAACTACAGTATACGCAAAGTAATAAACGAGAAATACCGCAGAAATCAAAAGTCACCACAGCGTTCTTTGCCGTGCAGCAACGACTTTCGGCTGAAGTTGTTCATGCCCAGGTTGGTCGAGCGTGTTTTCACCGACGACGAATTACACACCAGCGCGCTGTTTTCCTCCAGCAGTGTTCGATTGTGCGGTGTCCCGTTGGCGACCAGTCGCATTGACGACGGCATTCCGACGGAGCTCTGCAGTCGCTCGCGGCGGCCGGGCACGGCGCTCGGCTCGAGGTAGCGGGCGGCGTTCGTGTTCGTCGGTGACGGCCGTTTGCGACTGTGCACGGGGCCGGGCAGAAGGCGGCCGATGATCGTTGACCGGTAAATGGCGGTTGCAGTGTTGCGCAGTTGACGGTTGAACAGACCTGCAACAATCGTTCGATATATTAGTCAATTAGTCGATCAATCAATCAATCAATCAATCAATCAATCAATCAATCAATCAATCAATCAATCAATCAATCAATCAATCAATCAATCAATCAATCAATCAATCATTGAATTAATCAATCATCAATCAATTAATCAATCATCAATCAATTAATCAATCAACCAAGCAGCAACCTCTACCAATCAAATGAACGCAATCAACCGCCTTACCATAAAGCACCGGATTCGTCACCGTCGACATCATCGCGCAGCAGTGTGCCACCATGGCCGTGAAAAAGGTTTGGTTCGGAATTTTAACTGCATGTCCAGTAACGTCGCGGATTAACGTGGTGACGACCTGGCATGCAGTCACTTTACATTATTGTGTTAGTACACCGCATAGTCTTGAACCCGAAACTTGACATACAAGCACAATGCGTAAAACTGCACGTGGAATTGTGTTCAGTCCGTTTCAACTGTATTGAAACACACAGCTCATGCAGCGCATGTGGGATACAGTGTTCCCGGAGCACCAAATTTCACTCATTGAAATTATTGGTGTTGCTACACCAACACTGTTGCAGGCGGTGTTGCTCCGCGTGTATCCATGATGGGTTGGACCACCATTTTCAAAGTCAGTAACAACACAAAACAAGCAACAGGCACGAACATGCGGCGCCCAGCAGCCGACGAACGCGGCGACCATGCAGAGCAGCAGGCGGTTCGTGTTGCGAAGTCGACGGAATTCGCGGTCGGTGCGTCGGTCGTGCTCGAGTGCCTTTCGATTCAGCCGCTCCGTTTCCGAAAGTTTCGCCGGAACGACGACGCCGTTCATCGAGTGCTGCAGATGCGCACTCTCGCTGGCCGCCTCGTCGCCGTTCAACGAGCGCTTCTGCGATTGCTCGCTGCTTTTCATCGACTTTTTGCTACTCTTCGCAGCGTTACTGACGAATGTCGTCGTGCTGCACTTGATCTGACGGCGGAAATTCGCGGACTGAAAAGAAACGTGCTTGCGTTGTTTCATTGGAGTGTTGACTAAAATTTATGCTTGATGAAAAACTGCTGGTCTCAGTTGTAAAACAAATTTCAAGCTGAAGAAAAAGCCAAATATTCGACCTTGTTGATCACCCGTGCAACCGAAATGTAGCATCCGGTGATCACAGACAACGGCAGCACAAACTGAAGCAGAAACGCACAGATGCCGTACGCTCGTCTGGAACAACACAAAAGACGCGTGCGCATTACATGAAGTTCGCTGTTTGCGGTTTCGCCAGGTAGACGCATACCGCGGTGCCCCCTGGCTCGTCAGTGCGACGGACACCAGGCAGAACTGCCGATGGTGTTTTACCACAGACAGATCTTGGTAGTCTGGGTGACCCATCAGCGAACTTAATGCCTGCTGAAGCATGACGAAACAAAAGTTTATACAGTCGAACTCTAAATTAATTATAGAGAATCATAATCTGGCTGGTTGGGATTACGGTATGCATATGCTTTCTGTGCAGGCATCGCTGTGCGGGCGGCGGAGGTTGGTTTGTACAGAAAGCATGCATACCGTAATCCCAACCAATCCGCTGGGATTCCCATCTGTATCTATAATTTAGATGACTGTAGTCACATGATAACGGTGGAAATGTTTGGTTGCACACGATCCAAACACACGACGTTTGCAAACTGAACGACTTTTATTGCTATTATCAATTTTTTTAGGTTCTGTGACTCAATGCGTTTGCAGACGTCGAAAGGAAACTAGTGTCAATCTTTTGCTGGCAAGTCAAAGTAGCCTAAGTGACACCCGACCCTATTCAGGAGACTCGGATCACTTTACCAATTTTCAGTTCCCGCGTCATGCATGAAACTGTTTACCTGTCTATGCGCGATGCGCGTATTGAGTTGCGGGACCAAAATAAAAGATAATACAACAACAACAAAAACACCAACTTCCATCGATCGTCGTGCGGCCACTCCTCGATGCAGAAATCGCCACAGTAGAGGCGGAACTGTACCAACTGGCGCAGCGACAACGGCAACGCGACCACGGTCGCTGCCAACGCCCAAATCACCAGACACATCGCGCACGCCTGTCACAGTACAATTATTGACATGAGCAAAAGCTCGCGGCTTTATTTTCGAAGGCATAGTTTTCTTCATTGCAGCGTTTTGTTTTCGATTGAGGAGTTGAAATGGGCTCTAGATATAGGAAGCATTATTCTATTCGGCTGCACAAAATGTACGCAACCACAGACGTGTGGGGGGTGGATGCAATGTGCCAGTGTGTTTGTCTCGGGTGGCTGTGTGCAACGCCACATTGAAATGCGGTCGCTCTGTTCGCATGACAAAGTGCATGGTCTTCAGCGAAAAACTTTCGCATGCAGATCGCAATGATAAAAACAACAATTGCCGTCCGAATTCTGTGTTACCTGTCGTGCGTTGATTGGCCGCCACGCGGGCCGCGCAATGAGAACATAGCGGTCAATTGCAATCGCAGCCATCGTGTACGTCGACACACAGATCGACATGCCCTGCAAATTTTATTCATTTCGTGCTGATTGGCTGCATGAACGTGCCAAACATTCAAAGATTCCAAGGATACCGCGTTTGTCAGAGCACAGCACGTTTTGTTATGTTTTGTTATGTTGCAGGGTCACAAAAACAAAACAAACACAAAAGCGCGCGAACGCACGCGATAGTGCACGCGAGCGCGCGTATCAGTGTACGTGGTGCCTGTGTGTTTGCGTGTGCTGGTGCAACATTGTGTACATAACAAAGTGGGCGGTCTGCAGAAATAGCGAAACAACTAGCAAACTGTAATGACAGCAATATCGCTCAACTTTCGCACTGACCTGTATCAACATGGTCACTTTGCACAACACTGCGCCGAACAGCCACTGTTTCAGCACGTACGTCGTCGGGGTCATGGTGCCGCTCGCGAGTGAGACCGTCAAATCAGACGCCGCCAGTGTCACGATGAACAAATTGCGCACGGAGTGTAGATTGCGACAACGAACGATGATCGAAATGATCAGCGAATTGCCGAACACCTGTAAATGCATTCATGGGTTCGACATGGATTAAGTAAAGACTGATGTTTTGGTGTCAAGGCTGAATCAGAAATGCGTGAGGGACACGCTAGGGTGCAGACAAAGCACTAACGTCACACCACCAGGCCACAAAGCAAACCTTGTATTACTAATAAACATCGTGAAATTTCTGTTATCGCAACGTTTCGCGCGACCGTTTACAAAAAAAAGATTCTGTCTACCCTCGACTATTCGACCACATTTGACAATAAAAATGAAAATGAAAACTGAACGACACTCGCACCGAAGCGCATATGATGGCGGTGTAGCAGAGGATGAAGATGACGCGAACCAGCCACTGAGCGAGCCAGTCACCCTTCATTGCCAACGCCTCCGCTGCGTCCATGCAATCGAGCGAGGGTGCAGTTCGATTGGTGAACACGGCGCTCGTTGAATTATACATGTACATTTGGTACATCTGGTTGGCACTTTCGTTGACATGCTGGTCGCGCAACATTATTATTGATTCGGTGACAACTTTCAAAACGTCCAGATTTACTTGTTCGCTCAAAGTGATACTGTTGTTGTAGTTTGGTGTTACCTGAACTTGATACAAGAATTTATCACAGTTTTTACGTCTTCTCTACATACAGTAGCGGCCAACAGTGTTGGAACGCTGCGCGCGTATGTGCTGTGTATTGCCGCGCGTGTTGAACCAGCCGTACAAACGGTATTCTAAGAATTTATGCGCAACATTGGGTCGAAAAGTGTCCCGTGAACCCAGCGTTGCCCATAAATTGTTATAATAGCGTTCGTACGGCTGATGCAACACGCGCGCAGCCTTCCAACACTTTTGACCGCCACTGTATACCGTAAAGTCTTGCATATAAGGTTCCTCCCACTTATAAGACCCCCACCCAAAAGTGGGCGGAGTGTCACACGGCGGGAAATCAAAAAATTCAAAATTTTGATTTGGTCGAAAACCAACCCCGTTTATAAGGCCCGGAATTCCTAATGTTCGCTTTATAAGACCTCCTCCCACTTATAAGGCTGTCACACGAAATTCCACTTTTTTCAGAAATTTTTGATTTTCAAATTTATATAAGGAGGCCTTATATGCAAGACTTTACGGTATGTGCACAAATTTGCAATACGCGCCAGTGATCACAATGAGTGGGTAATGTGAAACTTGTGTTCTGAAGACGGCACAGATTTCAGAGCCACTAATCAAAGTCGTTGAAGGGCTGTAGGAGAACTGAGGGAAAGAGAACTCTGGACAGGCGGAAAACTGAGTAAAATGATCGATGGATGGAATGGATGGATGGAAAAACCGGATGAATCACAATTTGATTCGGCATTTTTGAGGTTATGGAGATATTGCGGATACGGTATAGTACTCAGCTCACTGATAAACACATCAATTTTTAATTAGCCAAGTCGGATTTTCCTCAATGCATCTGTTCTCCCACTTGACAACCGCTCGCTGCTGAATGTTGCTGCTTGATGACAAAAACATTCAGTTAGACGATCAAAATCGGTTCGTGTATTGTCTTTTTCTCTGGCTCAGAGGGATCCAAATATGAGAAAAGATCGGATATGTACCTAATTAACAGCCGATTGAAACGAGTACGAATGTTCGCTAATGAATGTCTGATGACTTGTGCATACACAGGTACAGTATCGGATATGTTTTGCCATATTATTTTGCCATTTTCCATGAAGAATTTAGTGAAGCGCGGGAAATTTGAATGTTCGAATGTCGTTTGCAACAAACAAAACCTCAGATTGCTCCATACAAAGTTCCATTCGCAACCTGTGAGGGAGTGTACGGTTGAGTGAGCTTCGTTTAGCTTTTTTTCTTTTCCCATTCTCTCAAGTTCCTTGTTGCCGTCGTTGAACTTAAAAAGTTCACTGAACAGAAGAATTCCGCTGGGCACTTACTACATTTGTTTACATTTGGCATGTATGATTCCAGCAAACGGAAATTGCCCGTGAAATCCACTCATCACGCCACATTAGCTGTACAGGATACTTCCTTTGGCTGCATACAAAGTTTAATTGAACAAACAAGCCATATGAGTTATGAGGCAAATTTCAACAACCACACACCGTTTTCAGTTCTGTTTCAATGGACACAATTGAAACGACTTCATATAACGTCACATGTCTTCGAAGGTTATCTTCTATTTAATCCGTCAATTTTGCTGCAACACGCCAAGTACATTTGTTGAGTTTTTATTTTTATCCAGAGCCGTCCGTCACACGGTGCATGTGATGGTGAACCCTTGTAGGAAGTTTGCGGTACACTCCGAGTCCGGTCGTATCTGCAGGCAGAGTGCGCGTTTTTTCATCACCAACGGGGTCCGTTATGCAAAATTTCCAGTCGAAATATGCTTTCCATTTTGCGATAAGAAAAGTAACTAGACTTGGCTGACTGTTTCAGCCGAAACCGAGCGTCTGCGACTGACAAGTTCATCAGGTTTTCATCAACAGAAATTCAATTACATTTCATGAAGACCTGTGCAGTTATGGATTGTTTATGAAGTTTGTAAACTGCATTGAAGCAGTGAATGTTCCCATCCCAGCCCTTGTGGTGTATACCTATTTCTGTTTTGCGTTGCGATTGCGATTGTAAATTAGAAAAACAGCTTTTTTTTAGCAAAAAACATGATCACATAACGGATGAATTGGATTGCGGTTGGAGACTGTTCTTGATCTATTTTATTATGAGAAACTCTAGAAAAAACGAAAACAAAAGTTACTGCAGAGACTTATACCATTCTCACGGGAATGCCGAATTAAAATAGCATGAAAATTTTATTAATAAAAATGCATACTTCCGCACACGAGTGAAAAAGGAAATCTTGTGTTTTTTGAAAACAAAAACAGCTGATGTAAAAAACTGAAAAAAAAAACTGAATTAGATTTTTGTTTTCATTCTTTTACACTTGTGCAATCTGAATTTTTTTTCTGCCTTTATGAATTTTTAACAAATCCAAAGAAGAGACAGATGAAAAAATGTGAGAAAAATGATAAACAAGAAAAATCGATGGATGACTGAGAAATGGAAATGAACTGAGATACACAGAATTCTGTCAAGTGATTCTGTGTGTATGAAAAGTGTGCTGAGTGGACTTCAAAGGTAAGATAAAATCGGATCCTTTCTGACTGAACTACAACTGTGAAATACGTAACTTTTGAAAAAACGATTTTTTTGCATTTTTAACAGACAAAAAGAGATTATTGTTATTTACTAACCACAAAAGAAAAATCAGTTTCCAACGCAAATACATGTACCACCCATTTTTGACAGCACGCAGCGGCAGCCATTCATTCGCAATAAATCACAAACAAAAACAAATCTGCGGGCTTTAACCCATTTGCTGCCGACTCAGGATTCTGATGTAAAATTTCCCGTTTTCCTGGTTGCCATATAATGAGCCGTTGTGCGCGTGATGTGCATGATAAAAACAAAGATACATGCGCACAATAAATGTGTCAGTATCCTGAAAGAAAGTTTCTTTTGCTGATACTAAAAGTTCTTTCTGATGACGGAGTAACCAGTCATAACACGATCATATATGCCTCTCTGCAGTTCTGAAGGCTTGGTCAGTTTTGTGGGTACTGAGATGGTGAAAATGGAAAAAACCATCATACAGTGAAACTGCATTCACTGTGGAAAATTCTGATTTCTGACCCTCTACACTGCTGGGACACAAACATCTGACGGTTCAGTGGCTCTTCATTGTTACAATCACCAAAAAAATCGGTGTGATTTTCGTTGATTGGCCGACCTTTTCCAGCCGCTAATCCCGTCGATCTTGTGTTCTGGCAGTGCAGACAAACAAAAAAAAACAATATTCCGCAAGTCACAGCATGTTCCCACGCAACAACTTCATCATAGTGATGTAAAATGAGCGTAAAATTGAAATCTGAGCGTTTTTTTATGTGCTAGACTCACCACAGAAACATCAAACACTTGTGGTGTGCAGTTCGAAAAAAACGACAAAACATGTTGCCGATGTTGCAAAAGGTCAGAAAACGCTTCCCAGAAGTTCTCCAATGAACCTGTTGCTCAGAAACGCTCAGATTTCAATTTTTCAGTTTCAAACGTGATCGTATCACTTTTGGTATATTTTAACGTGTCGCACAAGCATTTTTGGTTGGTGAAGTAAGTAGGAACAACCCTCTAACGTGAGAATACTGTAGAAATAACTTATAACTTATCTTATAATAAAATAACTTATAACTACATAACTTATAATTTCAGTTTTTTACGTCTAATTTGTTACCCCACAGTAGACCTGTACTGTTGGACAGAAGATAAACAGCGATGCGGGTAGACTGCAGTTGAAACTCTCTTATCTTGCTTTTTCAGTGAACCATAAAGGATGAGGCAATAACTTCACCGTTTGGCGCAGGCAAATGCCAACTGTGGGAATTTTTTGTGCAGATTCATGACGTTTTTTTTTGAAAAGTTTGGCCACAAGAACCGAATGGAGCACTGTGCATTTCCGAGAGTTTCGCATCTCGAGTGGCAGAACTACCCCTGTTCGTGCACCACCCTCGTGGCCTGGTGGTAGTGCGTTAGACTGCAGTCTGTGCGCTCGGGGGATCGAGCCCCGCCGAGGGGTATGTAGGCACTTAATGACTGAGAAAACTCGATGGGCGCCCTGGCGTTCTGTACGCTTCCCTGGGTTAGCCCTGGCTACAAAACATCGCCTAAAAATCACAACAACAACAACAACAACAACAACAACAATAACAACCAACAAAGCTGCTGCGAAGTTGCTACTAAACTAATTAAAAACTGACTACTCAACGTACGATTGGTCATGTTGACAGGTGCAAAACATGGTGGTGCAAGGCCAGTGCTTAACGCGTTCTTGGTTTAATTCGAGACACTGTCTTATTCAACACCCATGTCGTCGCCAGTTAAGAAAGCACACTTTAGTGACAAGGTTTTTAATATCAAATTTAGTAAAAGTTTAGTAGCAAAAATTATTTGCGATGTTTTTCAATGTAAACGCAACATGGTAAACCCGTTTGCATTCACCGCAGTGGCGCAGAAGCCACAGCGAGCTAGCCAATTAGTGCACCATACAAAGTAAGTCTACAGCTGTTTTAGGTAAGATATAAGCAGTTGTACCTTTGCTCTTCACTTCAGTCGAACTTTTTGAATGTTAAAACTGACCGGGCACCAACTAACCAGTGCATGGTACTGTGCTTGTTAGTTGGCACTCATGGGAAAGTGATAAGTCATCATTGTGTTTCGCTGAAAAAAACCGGCAAAAATTGAATTATCCTTGCGCTGGTTTGCATTCACTTGGGTTGTTGCTCACCAAGGCATTGCAAAAGTAAAGCACACAGAAACAAAACTTCGGTTCAACGCAGCTCCGGACGCTGGCGCACGGAACACATTCAATGAGAAGCAGACTAAAACAAAATGAAAATCAAATGAACTCTAAACTGAGAAAATGAAAGCCGCGGGGTGAAACCATGCAGATAAGCCCCTTGCATATTGTGCTTGCAGTGCATATTGCATATTACAGGCATATTATATGGCAGATTACAGTTATAATAGTAGTACTTACATATAATAATATCTTAGTAGTAAGAAAGATGGAAACATCACAGTTCATTTTATATCATTTCATATACGACACAAAACACAAGTTGAAGTAAAACGCTTTCGTGAATGTTCGACAGAAATAATGTGACCATGCATAATGCAATAAGATGAAACAGAAAATGTGTTGTCGACTTCTGCTGAAGCTTATCAGATGACACAGCGCACATGCGACAGTGCAGATGCCAAGCATGTAGTTGCGCGCGATTCCAACTCATGAAGGTGTAAATGACACAACGGAAGCTGAGCGCGGTGGCTATGTACACACGTCACCAGGATTGATTGTTGAGATTTCAAATTTAGACGGTTTCCGGTCCGGCTCGAAACATCGAAAACGTACACAACACGCAGAATGCCACAATTGGCATAAAAAATGAAACCGGTTTTTGTTTTTTTTTTGGTTTTATTTTCGCTTTTTTTCTTACAATACCGTAAAGTCTTGCATAACAAATATCCTCCTTTTATAAATTTGACAATCAAAAATTTCTGAAAAAAATTGGTGACAACCTTTTAAATGGGAGGAGGTCTTATAAAGTGTAGATTAGGAAGTTCGGGCCTTATAAACGCGGTGGGATTTTGGAACAAGTCAAAATTTTGAATTTTTTGGTTTCCCGCCATGTGACACTCCGACCATTTTTGGGTGGTGGTCTTATAAGTGGGAGGAACCTTATATGCAATACTTTGCGGTTACAAAAAATCGTTTTTTCACGTAATTTTTTCTGGCTTCCTTTTCTAACCCCAGCGTTCACATTGGCGTAACCCAGCTGTTCATTAAGTCCAATAGCTCGATAGCGAGAAGGAAACCATATCTAGTCTTGGAACTTTGCTGAACGATAATTTACATACCGTATTACCTCTATTAACCCCCCCCAAAATAACCCCCCACCCCCTCGACAAGTTTCCAAATAATCCCCCCCCCCCAAAATAATCCCCCATGGGGGATTATTGGAAACCTGTTTGAAACACATACCCAGCGAATTCAGTGGCTGGTTGCAGTGAAAATGATGAAATTGTGCTACCAAAGGCCCCAAATGGATGAGTTAATGGTAATTTCATTACAAAAGGCTGTTGTAAAAGGAAATTTCTATGTAGAGTAGAAGTTTCTGCGACTTCCTTCCTGCCATGGAAGGTATTTTTGCCATTTTGCCCACCACTAAAAATGGTTTCCAAATAAACCCCCCCCCAAATAACCCCCCCCAAAATAAACCCCCACCCCCAGAAGTCGCTGAAGAAATAAACCCCCATGGGGGTTTATTAGAGGTAATACGGTACACACGCTAGTTAGCGTGCCGCAGACTGGCTGTTTTAAATCACTAGCCGTTTTAAAAACAACACATTTTAATCAATCAAGTTGCCATGAGTTTGCACTACCGTGAAGCAAATATTCGCGGTTGAAAAAAACAACAACACGATTTTTGTTCCTTGTTCACGGCATTCATTAACAAGCTGTCCTCAAGCTCATGGCATTTACTATAATTGACCTGTTTTGGAGCATGGGGACACACTCTGTCATATATGATAAGTCGTGCAACGTCAAGAGTGGTGTGTAATTGATCAACGTGTGCCAATTCAAACAGAACAGAGAACATTTTTAAAGACCTCCCGCAGTATTTAGCAAAGGAGACCGCGCTTCTAACCTAAAAATTCCAACCAAGCGCACCAGTCACAAAAACGTGAATATAAAAATTTTAAGAAAAAAGCGAGATGACAATCCGCGAATGAGAACACGACCAGAAATGAGGCCGATGCGAAACCAAAAAGGTCACCGCGCCGCCGCACTGAACGGCAGGAGAAGGCGACAGGAAACAATGAAAAAAAATTGTATGTTCTTATTGTGTACTCTCTTGAACTGTGGCATCTTGTGACTAAAGCCGTGAGACAAACGTTAGCTGAAATCCGTTTATTTATGTATGATATATTTTCATATGTACATACATATATCCCGTCTAGAAGCCAAAGATGCTTATACACGTTTATACAGTGAAGACACACGGAGTATGGCATAAAAAGCACACACCTGTGGTCGGCAACCACAGCCGTAAAGACACTGGGCTGACATCATGTAACAGTATTTGCAAATTTCAGTCCGAATAACATACTGTATATTTGTTAATGCTTATAATCAAACGCAGCTGTGAATGTGCACAAGACGCTGTGTTCTTCTTAACCCTGTACATGTATGTCAGAAGGTGCGAACAAAATTTCAAGCATTTTTTTAAATGTGACGACATCGCAAAGTTGACAATGGATGAGATGATTGAACCAACGCTGGAAAAGTGCAGTAGATGCAGATGCATAGTATCGTGCAAATATGAATCGATGTAGATGTAGAAAGTTGTTAAGAAACAAAAACGACTGTGCGGTGAACCTGAACTTGCAATTTTGATCCGTTGTGTCTGGCTTCCTTCATCTGTTTGTGTTTCTGCATCTGCATCTGCACGAAGATCTACTACATCTTTTGAACTGCAACAACACTTTTCAAGAATATGGCGAATTTTTGTGAAAGTTTGAAATTATGATTGCATGGTGTTTTGGACAGACTTTCTACCTTGAGCATGCATATGATCAGCTTGACAACCAAGCTTATCATATGCACGAATATCTATACCTATATACTTTGATGTATCTGTGTATCGTTATCGCGGAGTATAATATTTTGTAACGTCACAAAAGAAGACGAATAGTCATAAATTAGTGGATGCGAACATGGTCATTAAAAATTTTATGATGTCAAACAAAACATGAACAAGCGCTGAAAGTCCAGCATTCTAGAAAAAACCTATACAGCAAGAAGCATAAACAGATAAAATGTAAAGTATACAGCGCACAAAAACAATCAAAAACAAAAAATGGGAAACAGTGACATATCCATCACAAAACATAGCAGTCAGCAAGATTCAAACTTTTTTGCGTCCGGATCGGCGGCACGTGTGTTGTGTAAAAAACTAAATTTAATGCAATCGAATATTTACGACAAATAAGTAAATGTAACTTTGAATTGTTTATGAGGGATAGGAATTCCGACAAAATTGTGAATCTGCACAGTTATCAATATTCATGTGGAATGAATGAAAATCTACAAATAATAACAGAAAAAAGAGTGAATATTTCACATCCCGATCTTTCAGGCGTCGCTGAAAACGTGCCAGAGGTAAAAAGCGTTTTCCTGCAGCAAATACGTTGCAGTAAACTGAAACACAGGTTTTTGAGTAACATATTGTGAATGATATCGGATTTCATCTGGTTTGTAAATAAAGATGTTCTTGAAAAATTGTGTAAGTTGACATGTAGCAGCCACGCACGCGGTAAAAAACTTAGTCTCTCTGAGAGGTGCAGCAGATTTGCAAATATCAATTTCTTCGTGCACAATTTTCAGAAGCTTTAAAATGGGCGATATAACTGTAGATGATTTGTAATTTTACTCGCAATCATACATATACAGGGTGATTCAAAAGTGCAAGCGCAGATTCCAAGAGCAAAGAGTTCCCCGCACCAAAAAAGCTGCTTGAAGGAAGAGACGATTTCAGTATAGTGGTGAAAGAAGGTTTTTATATATGTATGCATGCAAGGCAAGGAGCGTTCGGTATCACAATTATCTTACAATCGGTATTTTTTGCGGGGAGAAAGATGTGTAAAATGAGAATACTGGGCACCAATCTTGGCACCAAATAAAGATTTTTTAAGCGTGGTGTGTTTCTTCTTGACACGATCAATGCCACGTCCTGTTCGGTGTCATCCGCGACATCTTGCGACAAAAATACAGGGTGTGTCAACAGCCGCGGTTTGTGGCCGTTGCTCACTAGTACGATGTGAACTTGCTCGTCACCGGTTTTGGTAAAGCAGAAGTGAAAAAAAACAATAGTGCGGCCAACTGTTTAACTAACTGCGGTATTTCTTGTCAAAAAATAGCATCAAGCAAGGATAGGACATAAAGAGGACATGAAGTAGATGGACAAGACATGGGACACGATCCCAGACATACCGTAAAGCCTTACATATAAGGTTCCTCCCACTTATAAGACCCCCACCCAAAAGTGGGCGGAGTGTCACACGGCGGGAAACCAAAAAATTCAAATTTTTAACTTGGTCGAAATCCCACTCCGTTTATAAGGCCCGGAATTCCTAATCTTCGCTTTATAAGACCTCCTCCCACTTATAAGGTTGTCACACAAAATTCCACTTTTTTCAGAAATTTTTGATTTTCAAATTTATATAAGGAGACCTTATATGCAAGACTTTACGGTATTCGTAATTGTGCCGGATTAATTCATTCAGCACACGGTTTTCACTTTTCACCACGGTTTTATAAATGTTTTTTTAATCAAAAAAATTAAAATCTCGGACAAACGATAAAAAAGGGGTCACTGGATTCTTCGTCGGATCCAGTACAAAACCACTAGGTAATTGCCTAATTGTGTATATTGTGTTACAATATTTTTGTTTTTTTTTCGGATGATTTCCCAAGATGCGTACGTGGGAGCCGTGGCAGGTTCGCACTAAATGCAATTTTAAAAAAATTACCAATTCATAACAACACATTTTCCCGGCACGTTGCACATGTTTGCCGACGATATCAGATCTTCGACGAACACGTCAATTGACCATTAACATAACCCCATGTGACGCCGCAAAAACAATTCGGCATAAAAGCACTTATGAAACCACGGTGGTTTGGAGCTGGCCCATTCTTTTTGTCTGTGTAATAATGATTATGGTAAGCATATTAACATTAGAGCACCCATTTGGGACCCCAAAAACTTTCAATGTAATGGTGGTGTATCGACGTTTTCATGACAACCGTCGTTTAGACCAAAACAATTAATATAATTTCCATAAAGCGATGATGCGCCGAGCGTGGTCTATGGTTGGTGTCCATTGCTGAACATGTCCAGCAGCAATGAATGCACTTTAGTTATACGGGTGTAATTGATGAAACATGCTAGCTCGCACTTTTCCTGGTACATATAGCGTGGTGGCATGACAGTGGCCAGTATTAGTACTTGTTATTGCACCAAATAATCAATGAATATCCCGAATGAATATCAATCAATGAACACATCAATATACAGGGTGTCCCAAAAAAACATAACAAAAGTAAATGGCTCGTGCGGCCGACTGGTTGCACGTGAAGCCGTGAAATTTGAAACACTTTTAGAAAAAAGGAACACATTTTGTGTGTCCAAATTTTATCCCGAAATTCTATTTTTTCAATAATAGTTTAGCAGAAATGCGTAAAAACTCAAAAACTTCAGCATTTTGACTCAGGATAATCATCGTTGTCGTCATCGAGATTCACATATGACAGTGGCGCAAGTTCATCTTTAGCTTCGTCTTCACTGATCTCATCAGATTTTCCCTCTCGACCCTTTAGTTTCACTTTTTCAGCAGCCCAATGTCTTTTTCATTGTTCTCAATGATTGCCGACATTCGATGTTCGAAATTGATGAGCAATTCTGGTGCAGCGCCCGATCATCGCTGATTTTTTGCACACCACTGCGAATTTTGGTTTTCAAATTGTCAAAAATGTTGGGCGCCGAACGGTACACAATTTCCTTCAGGTGCCCCAAACCCATAAGTCAAGAGGAAAATCGAAACAAGTGCGCGAGTGGCTGTCGGCGTCGTTCGGTGACCGCTGGATCGGCCGCATGGGCAGAATTGAATGGCCCGAGAGGAGTCCGGACATGAAGCCTTTGACTTCTGCGTTTGGGGGCATCTGACGGATAATGCGGGACATTTTCGGCGCCCACCACTGCAGCGGTGTGAGAAAAAATCATCGATGATCGGGCGCTGCACCAGAAAGTGATCATCAGTTTCAAACATCGAATGTCGTCGTTCATTGAGAACAATGGAAAACACATTGAGCAGCCGAGAAACATGAAACTGAACGACCGTGAGCATGAACATGATGACATCAGTAAAGTTGAAGCTGACGATGAGCTTGTGCCACTGCCAGATGAGATTCTCGATGACGACAATGATGTTTATCTTGAGTCAAAAAAACTGAATTTAGGTGATTTTTGAGCTTTTACGTATTTCTGCTGAAATGTTATTGAAAAAGTGGAATTTCGGGATAAAATTTGGACACACAAAATGTGTTCCTTTTTTCTAAAAGTGTTTCAAATTTCACGGCTTCACGTGCAACCAGTCGGCCGCACGAGCCATTTACTTTTGTTATGTTTTTTTGGGACACCCTGTACGAATACAGCAATTACAGCGCACATCGATACACCTCGACCCTATACCATTTCTTATACGTTCGGTTTGATAAGTTTTTGATCATTCGTGCATGTAGTGTTATTATTGCAAGTTTTACGCACTGTGTCCGATCTTTTTGTTCCGGTTTTCTGTGGGGTTACTGTATCTGCAGAACAGTGCAGCACACACAGTCCGTTTAGATATTTTTCAGAGGACAAAATTACTCAATAAAAAGTTTATGGCAATAAAAATAATGTTACTCATATCGAATAAGGAAATCCTGTCACAAAGTACACATCATAAAGAAGTCTAGAACGTGTTCATCGTTCGCTTCTCAGCCAGCTATATTATATCAAATATAATAAAGAAACAAAAGCGACGAAATGAGGGTTGGTTGAAATTTTAAATTGAATTCAAATCTGAAGCTTATTTCGCTTAAAAGTTTAGCATTTTTTTGTTTTGAAACTAGTTTGTTAGAAATTTCTTGGCGTATGCATGGTTGCTTGCAGACACGATCGTCCTCATCAACATCATCAACTTGGTTGATCACCATTCTGATCGTTGTCCAAAACGGCCGCTTGGTCAACAGCGTCCCACTGTCGTTTGCGGCCACGACCGTAACCGCGTACTCTTGCGACCCGACGACCAGCACGAAAAGTGCAATAACGCAACACGTCTGCGGTACTTACCATCTACTGCAGGACCATGAGTTCTGCGTCGGTGTCAGCATTGCTGCAGGTAACCGAAAGAAACCGTTTGTTTGAAATCAGATTCGGAGAAAACCTATAGTCGAACTCTACATTATAGGGAATCAACTGATTGGTTGGTGATCACGTGACGCATGTGTTCTGAGCTCTACATTATAGGGAATCAACTGATTGGTTGGTGATCACGTGATGCGTGTTTTCTGTGCAGGTGGGCGTGGAGTATACGCCTGCAGAGAAAGCATGCATGCACGTGACCACCCCCCAGCCAATCAACAGATTTCCCATAATTTATACTTCGACTGTGTACGCTGTAACTGTGCAACAGTGCCTTTGTTGTTTGTGACTGCAGGTGCCATCCAGAGCTACACGATCGAAGTCGTCGGAGTGACGAGCGAGACAAAAACGGTCGCAGACATCCAGGCGTACTATGACGGCACCTCGCATTGGCCGCTGTATGACGCCGGCACCATGGACTTGTCGACCGACTTTGAGACACTTTGGATGAACTTGACGGACGTATGTCTCTAGGCGAAAAGTGTCACTTTTTTACTGTTGAACAAAATTACTACTGTGGAACGTCACGAAAAAAATGGCTTGAGCAGTTGACACGAACACTGTTTTTTTATTCTACCGTTCTCACTTGTGGACCTTTAAGAAACAAAAAAGAAGTACAATTTTGATGATTTTGATGACAAAATTTCGTGACGTCCAATCGTTACCGCAGTTGTTTTTCTGAAAAAGTAAAAAAAAATTCTGTGACACAACCGGCGGCTGGATTTTACTGGATTTCAGTAATTACAAACAAGTTTTTGTTCGCCAAAAATCCCGGTATTTCTCCACAAAAATTCCTAAAAATGGGAAGGTGAGCAGGAAATGGACTTGAATTTTCCCGTTTAAAAATGAAACCCCATCCATAATCCAGCAAATACCCAAGAAATCTCTAGTCCGATTTATGTTGTGTACCAAGAACGTATCAGTCAGTAATGCATCGTCATACATCGATAGGGTCGACAAATCAAAAAAAATCCGAGTGACTTTGTTGCGTTTCAGCCGCAATCGCACCAGACCGTCCAGCTGACGCTGCACGACGCTGACGTGGGCGGCGGCGACCTCACGTACGCGTTCAACGTCTCAAAGCCGGTCGGAACGTTCACCTACAGGGTGTCGCAGTTGTCCTCGTCGGCAGAGCCGATACTCGCCGCCAATTCCAGCGCCTTTGTCGGTCAGTGTGTTTGGACATTCGCAAAAATTGGTATAACGCGTTTTCTGTTCTGCTGGTTTCTCTGTGCGTTTACTCATTTTATTTTCGCTTGTTTTTTTTGCAGGCCAGGATGAGCTCGCAGACACCGCGTGTGTCGGACAAGCGTTGTTGTCGCGCGACGGAGTCTCACACCTCGAATGGGCCGTTGCTTCTGGTGAGCAGACACCGTTTTGTTGTTGTTGTTGTTGTTGTTGTTGTTGTTGTTGTTGTTGTTGTTGTTGTTGTTGTTGTTGTTGTTGTTGTTGTTGTTGTTGTTGTTGTTGTTGTTGTTGTTGTTGTTGTTGTTGTTGTTGTTGTTGTTGTTGTTGTTGTTGTTGTTGTTGTTGTTGTTGTTGTTGTTGTTGTTGTTGTTGTTGTTGTTGTTGTTGGTGGTGGTGGTGGTGGTGGTGGTGGTGGTGGTGCATCTAGAAATCACTTGGTCACTCTTCAGCTGAACACCACATTTCAGGGTATGTGGAGCAACTGGTGCTTCAGTTGGACCACAAGACCAGCCCAGTGGAAATCAACATGTGCGACGGACGCCAGTCGGGCACGGAGCTGTTCATAGGGAACGACTCTGCGACAATGGTTGGTGAGGAAATGCGTCCCAACTACATGCTGTTCATCATACAGTTTTATCGGAGTTTCCTGCTACCTATTTTCGCGAAATAAAATTGAATGGAATGAAATGGATTGGAAGGACATGATCTGCAACAAAATACGTTACCGCTAGTACCAGAGCGCTGCGCTCAGTTTGTAATTCGTATTGTTCGTTCAAATTCAATGATGCAAATGAAAACTAATGCAATATTACCGTTGTAGGCGTTCGCCGATCTTCGAAACAGCACAGCGCGCATTGCGATGGCGCCGCTGCCGAGCGCTCAGCTGTACACGGCCGAGTTGACGCTCGTTGCGACGCATCCGGTGCTGGGCGCCAATTTCTCGTCGCTCACTGCGAACACAACGGAAAGCATCACGATCGACTTCACTGGCGGCGGTAGCAGTTTACTGGCGGAGGATTTCGGTGCGTTGCTCTTGGAATGATACTTTTTTTGGTTGAGGGAAAACCAACGATCAACACACGTCTGCTGAGCAGCTTTCCAGTTACTTTGTGCACGAACGACATTTTGAGCGGCAATCAAAGCTTGAGAATCAAACCTCGAAAATCAAATCAATAGCGCGCGCTGAACACAGTCACCAGAAATATTACGCCTCGCGAGCAGTTTTGTGTATATTGTGTATTGTATTGTATATGTGTGTGTATTTCAGAGAGAGTTTTTGAAAGATTTTCAGCGCAAAGGCATTATGTTGAAGTGTAGTCATCTGTGCGAACAGTTCGCTGTATTGTACGGTTTCGCAAAAAGAGAGGACACGAACCGTGCGGAAAGTCACCCTCGTGGCCTGGTGGTAGTGCGTTAGACCACAGTCTGTGCGCTCGGGGGATCGAGCCCCGCCGAGGGGTGCATCTGCATTGGCACTTAATGACAGAGAAAACTCGATGGGCGCCCCACTCAATGGCGTTCAGTGCGCTCCTCTGGGTCAGCCCTGGCTGAAAACATCGCCTAAAAATCCCAACAACAACAACAACAACAACTCGATATACAACGTAGAATCACGTTCTGTGCACACACGCAGGCGGCTGCGCGCAAGGCTCTGCGGCGGTGACGTTGACTTGTTGCGATTGTAACGAAACCGTGATCGTCACCGGCATTCAGACGCCGACCACCGCCGTGACGCTCAGCGTGCCTGGTGCGTACAGCGTCGAGCTGCTGTACACCAACGTTCTGTCAACGTGGTACAATCAAAGCTGGCCGCAACTGGTGCGTCCAGTCTGGAAAATGATTCGCATGACCAAAATATTTATGATTGCTTTAGATTTCAGCAAAAAGAATTTTAAAATTTGCTAAGTGCTGGTAATTCGTCGTCCACAAATACCTATTGTTAGAATTGACAGCTGCCCCCCCCCCTCCGATTTACCGACTCCAGAAACGCTTCGGTCGCTTGGCGGTTTATAAACAGTTTTTACAGCGAAAAGTGAAAAAAACTGAATTGAAAACTGTGCCCAGTCGAAATAAATGCGTCCATGTTAGCCAAACTCGACACAATCGCCAAAAATGCTTTTTGGTGTTTTTTTCGTTCTTTTGGGCGATCCTTTTTTAGTGTTTAAAAGAAACCTCGACGTTTAGATCCGCATATCTGACGCAATAACCAACGTGACGCACACAGTCGCCGACATAACGCTGGCCAACGGAAGCTCGCTCGTCGATCCGGCCGCCACGGTGACCGCTGGCAGCTGCGCTGTCGGCAAAAGTTTGATCTCAAAGGACACGAACACTACGATCAAAATAACTGTTCAGGGTACAGTTTGTGTTTGAGCATTATTCACTGAAAAATATGCCTGAGAGAAACATCTAAATCGACAATTTGTTGAGCCTAGTGGCTGATTTCATGTGTATTGTAAAAATGCCAAAATGTTATTTGCGTGAGGCCACGACTGTAGCCTTACGATTATACTGCCGTAATTGTGTCTGCGGCTTGTGGGAACCTTGACTACATCTGGTTGCTAAACATTGTGTTAGTGAATTGCCGCAACTGTTTTACTGATCAAGAGTTGTTGAAGAAGAGAAGATTTACGATGAACAATAAATAGACCAGCCACCAAGTTATGATGCAAACGTTCATAGTTCACCAGGCGACTAAATGAACAGTTGAAGAAGCATGGCAGAATCCGCATGCTAGAGGCGGCACCGTATTGTTCCTAGTGTCTGATATTAAATCCCATTCTAAGTTTGTTAAGATATTTTTAATAGGTCCACCTTTTTGAGTGTTGTTCAGAACTCGAATTACATGTACCACATCTCCCAAATTTAATGAGCTAGCAAAGAATTTTGTTATTTGGTGACCAAAATGTTATTGTTTTGCGTTGTACAGGTTACCCGGCCGCAATTCAACTGCTGATCACAAACAGCAGTGGTACCGTGACAAAAATAGTCAACCCAACAAGCTGCTCAAGCGATTTGTCCACGTACTTCACGGTTGCACAAGATGTTAGTTATTTGGTTTTTGTAGTGTACCTATTAAAATTCAACATTCTAACATACAAATATTGTTTGATGCACATTTTCATCATACTTTTTGGTTGCTTAGTGTGACTGGATGTCAGATTTGCCAGTCAACAAATTCAGTTGATTGATCGAAAACTTTCAATACTACCATGAAACCAAGATATCCAGATAATTGCACAAAAAAACCGAACAACCGCAGTGTCTCACAAACAAACACAAGAAGACGTTTAAAAGAAAGTGTTTCGTCTCGCTTTAGTCGTTCGCTGGCTACAACGGCTCCACCGTTGATCTGTCGGTCGGTGCGCTTGCCGCCGTTGGGGACGAACCGGCACAGATCGTCACCGAACTTGGCGTGCTTCTGCTACAAATGAATCCGACCTTGGACGCGACCTTTCCGAACGGCAGAGCGACGGAGATGGGCGGCAATATTACGGTCGACTTCACGGGCGGCAATAGCACGCTGACTGCAGGCGATTTCGGTCGGTTGAACAGTACTGTGAAAGAAACTGCGGCTGAAAAAACGGTGGTTGCACTGCAAAGTTGCTTTTAACAAACATTAACCTGACAGACATGCGTTGGATTTGCAAGATCGGTGAAGTTTGTCTGGTTTACAGGTTTTTTTCTTTTTTTCTTATTCGGCAAACATTCGAGAAACAATCTGCAGTTTTGCTCAATTCTAAAGTTTTCCGTAATATGTTGGTTTTTTTTTCATTTGGAACACCAAAAACGTTCCTTTTTTCCCTACTCCGTTGTGAAACCTGTGACCAGTACAAACGATATGTGTAGATTCTGGAGTATTCATTCTAGGCGGCTGCATCGAAGGGACAGTCAGCTTGGAGTTGACGTGTTGCGGCTGCCCCGAGTCGGTGCTTATTACCGGCATTGACACGGCGACCGCGTCAATCACGTACAACGTCAGTGGCGTTTACAAGGTGCAGATGTCTTATACGCACGTGCTGCACGCGTGGTACGATGTGCCGATTGGAACGGTGCGCAACCAGTTTTGTGTGAAGTTGACATATTGTTTATGATGGAGAATTCCACAAAAAAAACACTCAAAGAAGACATGAAAGGCTCGGTTCAAAAAACAAAAGTGGTAATCAACAACTGCCGGTACCGTGCATATATCGAGAACAACGTTAGTATTTTAACGTTTCCCTTCTCAGCTACCTCTAAACACTGAGCTTTTTGGGGGTAGATCAAAATATGGCAGTGTAGGTCAGCGACAATTTGGCACAGATTGAGATTTTTGCCATACTCTGAACTCCCGCCCCCGGTCAAAATATGGCTTGGCACCGGCTTTTCACTGGTTTAGTTTTCTGACCTATATTTGGACCGACTTCACTTTGGCTTCTGTTTGGGCTCTCTACTGAATTGTTTGCCTTGTGTAAAATATTGCCTAATAATGACGCACATGCAGAATTTAAAAATAAATTCTGGTGATAATGAATTTATAAGTGGTGTTGTTTTTCAGATCCGATTCACAGAGCAATTAGAAAATCTAACCGTGGAAGTGACCGAAATCATCCTTCGCAACGGATCAGCTAAACTGGACCCATCCTCCTCTGCAACTACGTGTGCTGGAAGACTGGTTGTCTCAAAGGACAGCAACACAACATTGAAGGCTCACGTGCCTGTTGGTTAGTGCGGCGATTATCATTGACTTTCGACACGTTAACAATGGAAATCAGTAAAATGTACGGGAGCATGGAAGCAAAAGAATATTTTACTTCACATTGTTCACACAAAGGAATACCGGCTGGCTTTGGCTTTGCGATCGGCAACACCACGTACGAAGTTGTACCGCTGAACGAGTCTTGCTTCGCGACAGACATGCACGCGTTCTATACGATTCCGGAAAATGTGGGTTATGTGCGATCAGTTGTTGCAGAGTTTTCACGTTTTCGGTGTTCCGTTCGAATCTTGATTTTGTTCGTTTTTAGCAACGGCCTGTGAGAGCTGATCGGATTTGAAAATGCAAAAAAATCCAATAAAATGATTCAGCGGCAATAAGTAAACGGTGAAATAATTGATTTCATAATCAATGTTACAAAACACGATCAATTTGATGCACAATTAGCTTGTTGAAAGCGGTTTTTTTCTGTCATTCCACTTTCGCGCGCTTCTAGCACCGTGAAAACAGATGCCATGACTGATTGATTGATTTTATTGGACACATTGTAAGTGTCAGGCATAGGCACAAGGCAAACCAGTTTCCAAACCAGCAACGCTGGGCACACAGCAAATGAAAAATAAAAATCAAAAAAGCCACAACCATCAAGATTCTGCAACGGTAAACCACCTTCGGCAGTTCTGCCTGGTGTCCGTCGCACTGACGAGCGAGGGGGCACCGCGGTATGCGTGTCTTAGCTGGCGAAACCGCAAACAGCGAATTTTATGTAATGTCTACTCTCGTTCTACAGTGGTTGGCAGCGGACGAAAACGCCACCACGACGCAATTGGCCGTGTCCGTGCTGTCCGACATGACCGAGCCACTGACGCACGACTTGATAGTGACGTACAACGACGTGATCGCAGTGCAGACGAAACCGACGTTCGATCTCGGTTTCCCCGACGGCACGTCAGCGCCACCAATCACCGGCAATATCACGATCGACTTTCGCGGCGGCAACAGTTCGCTGAGCGACTCGGATTTCGGTGATTAGAACTTTTTTTAGTGTGGCACGAACTGCAAGCTCTCCCACCCCCAACAACTAAAGGGGCATTCATGAAGCAGTATTTAGTGACCGCGTAGCTATGTTATAACACAGCTATGCGTCACTAAATACTGTTTCATGAATGCCGCTTAACACACCAGGCTCTAGAAGCCCGAAGTACAGGTTGATACATTAACGAACGTCAAATAGTAGCAGAATGAAAATCAAAATGAAAAAGAATGCGTAAAAACACGACTGAATAGCGGGTTTCATGAGTGTTACAAAATCTAATGACAGCTTGATTTGTTCGCTAAATAATCTTGTAGGTGGCTGCGTGGAAGGCACGGTTTCACTGCTGCTAACGTGCTGCAACTGTGAAAATAATGATGAGCTTTTGCTCGTTGCGACCACACCAACCGTCTCAATAACGCACAACGCAACTGGTATATTCAACATCGAGATGGCTTACACTAACATACTCGACGAGTGGTATGGCATAACGTTCGATCATACGGTACTTTTGCGAATTTTACACTTGCTACTGAGAAACAAAACATGTACCGGTACTCAACAAAAACACACACCAAATTGTTGAGCAACTGGTGGTGTTTTTTGTGTTTGTTATGTTGAGCACTGGTCAGTCAAGATGAGTGGTCAGCAGTGTGTTTACTCGACAGTTTGTTGAGTTCTTTGATTAAGTGTGTTGTTGTCAGAGTTTGTTAGAAAACGGTTGTTTTCAATTTTTGTGCCCTTTAAATCAGATAACATACAGTACATCACCACATTGTTCAACGTTTTCACCGCCAGATTGAGTTCACCAACGGCATTTCTGGCCTGACGTTTGACGTACTGGAATACACGAACGGCTCGGACACTTTACCGGGAATGACCTACGATAACACCGCCAATCCGTCCTGCCCGCAAACTGTGGTTGCCCGCAATTGGAACACCTCCGTTGCGCTTGCTCTCACTGATGGATATGCGGCTGACTTCATTGTGTTTTATGATGGTAGGCGAGAAGGAGATGTTTTAGAGGTTCAGTTATTCACAATGAATTCTGATATAATATCGACGCGCTGTAACTATGACCTTTTATTTTGGTCCCGAGACCCAAAGCGCGCAAACAGTGCTCATGCGTGACGCTGGAATTCAAAATTGGCAATGTGATATACGAGTCCCCAGGGGGCAGACGAATTTGGAATTGCCACAAAAGGATTGAAACGTAGTTTCCTTTCCACGTCTGCACACGTACCTAGTCGCATAACTTGAAGAAATGGATAATAATTTAAAAAAAAACTTTTCAAACAAACACACCCATGCAGGCGTGACTTACAACGCAACGGTCACTCCGTTGAGCGCGTGCGGCTCGGCGGCCGGAAACAAGAACGCCACAATTGAACTGCCACCATTCACGGTACGGGTTGCTTCATTCAACCTGTCACGTGTTTCGCAGATTACAGAGCTCACTAAGAAACGGAGTTGTAAGAAAACATATGTGCAGTCCATCTGGAAAATATATGCAACATGACGCAATGACCAACCAATCAGCGCTGAGTTTTGCTCATGACCAACCAATCAGCGCTGAGAATTGCTCATGACTAGCCGATGAGCGCTGAGAATTGCTATGACTAAACTAACCAATCAGCTAGTTGCATACATATATTAACGAGATAGACTGTATATTCATCCGCAGGGTTGTGGTTGATTGTCAACTGAACCCGACACATTCGTTCTTCTTACTGTAGCCCAAAGATTCGCATGTTCTGTATTCGGCGAGAAAAGTGACAGGTTTAAACTGACATACCTACATGTATACTATGTTCTTTTTTGTACCCGTGCCGTGCGATGTCGTTTACACGCTGCGTGGTCCAAAAACAGGTACGAACAAGACACGCGCTTGCAATAAAAAGAGCTTGCGTGGCTTGCTCGCTCCGCGGATCGCGGTCCTGCGATTGTTAATGATGGTGTGCCCCGAAATAAAAGAGTTAAAATTAAATAAAATAAAAACGCTCTGGCTTGTTAATTGATTACATGATTATTACTACAGTGTAATAATCTGCGTTCCACTTAGAACCCCGTCGGTAACACCACAATCGCAATCAAAGTTATCCCGAGTGACCCACTGGGTGACGCGCTAATTCAAACGATTGATGTGAATCCAGTGTGGGCGACTCACGACGTACAGGTCAGTGGGTGGTACTTTTTTCAAAAACTTTATACCGTATTACCCCCATTAAACCCCCCCCACCATTAATCCCCCCCACCAATAAACCCCCACCCCCCTGAGCAATTTCCGAATAATCCCCCCCCCCACAAATAATCCCCCAAGGGGGATTATTGGACACCTGTTTGAAACACATACCCAGCGAATTCAGTGGCTGGTTGCAGTGAAAATGATGAAATTGTGCTACCAAAGGCCCCAAATGGGTGAGTTAATAGTAATTTCATTACAAAAGGCTGTTATAAAAGGAAATTTCTATGTAGAGTAGAAGTTTCTGCGACTTTCTTGCCTGCCATGCAAGGTATTTTTTGCCATTTTTCAACAAACCCCCACCCCTAGAATTTTTTGTAAATAAACCCCCCCCCACCAATAATCCCCCCCCCCACCAATAAACCCCCACCCCTAAAAGTCGCTGACGTATTAATCCCCCATGGGGGTTTATTGGGGGTAATACGGTACTATATTTTAATAAGTAACTATATAGCTAAACTATAGATACGTCAATCTAAAGCACTCCTGAAGAGATTTTTTTCATGATTCAAAAACATCCTTAAAACTTTGCTGTTTGTTTTACTAATTTTTCACTTTCAGCTAATCAAGTCACCCGATGCTACAGAGGCGTCGTCAACCACTGCAATTGAATTCTCGCTCGGACCACCGCATCAAGATGACTATAACGGTAATTCGTACTGAGAAATGTGAACGTCGTTTTCACCACAGAAACGGGAAAAAGTGAATAAATTCTGTTGGTGAAAATGAACAGATTTTTTTTGTTTTTGGTTACAGGGTGCAGTGACGACGTTTGGTCGTTGGACACTGAAGAAATCATCGTGACTAACATCCAGACGCATAATCACACTTTGACATTCACTGAGGCTGGCTGTCACTCGATCTCGTGGACGTACAGTAACGCGTTGGTGAAGAATTTGACCGGTTTCGAGAACTGCTCCGTAAGTTTATGAGCTTTTCCCCCGAGATTTGTTCTTCCTGTAACACCATGTAAAATGTGGACGATTTTGTTGTTGTTTCCACTCGACCATACGGTTTCTCTACGTCAAGTTTTTGCGAAATGCGAAATGAGAGTACTGTAACGTTCTGAGATCATTATATTCGGAAATGTTTCAGATCAGTATTGTGGCACCATTGGCCAATCTGCACGCCCAATTCCTCTCGTATACGCTGTCGAACGGTTCCGCGCATGTGGCACCGACTGTGAACGACACCAACGACGTGCAATGCCCGCAACTTTGGGCGCGTGATGCGAACAACACGGTGGTGGTTGCGGTGACGCAGGGTTCGTTGCTGTTTTCGAAAGTCTCCTTGCTTGATGTTATACGATAGTTTTTGTTCTTTTCTTGTACATTTTGTATCTGTACGTGTATCTGTACGTTGTTATGAAGGTTTTTAAACCATGGTGTTTCTCTAAATTCTGTTTCAGGGCAACCTGGTGAACTGCAGTTTACCATTGGCGACGACATTTATAATGAGACCGTGACTACGGAGACTAATGCGACGTTCCACGTGCTACCATCAGACTGCGGAAGTGTAAGCAAACAAAGCGAATAAAGAACATGAACTTTGCATGATTGTCTTGAACAGTTTTTGCAAAAAACGTCTTTTTTGAGAACCCGGGAGGTCTTCGCGATTTCTCAAACTGATGAGCACACGGGGTCTCCGCGCGGTCTTCCTTCATACCGCACTTTCAGTCCAGCGCTGTACGTTATCACCGCAGCTCGCAAACCTACTAAAGCGCACAGGACGCCAGCAAATAATAACGATTCCAGTTGCAAGCAATAATGCACAGACGTGCTTTTCCAATATTCGCAGGCCTTCAACAACTGCACGTCCGCAGCGATCCAGGCGAATCCACCGCCGAACAGTGCTCTTGCTAAACTCATATCAACCATCGCGGTCACCCCGGTGCTGTCCGACCCTGACATCGCACTCGCCGTTTCAGCGGTCGTGTCGAAAGATGCGATCGTTCCACTGACGCTGGTCACCAATCCAGCATTGGTCGAGGCAATTGATTTTGGAGGTATATTTTTAAAGAACCTTCAATTTGTTGATCCCATATTCAGTGTTGACTTTTCTATTCACGGTTTTTTGTTTGATGTATGACCTATTTTTTCAAACGTGTCCCACTGAAATGACGTCATGTGCCGCCAAACATGCGCTTGTCGCTCACAGCAAACCAGACTTTCCGTTTAGCCGATTTCTTCCCGTGAACAAATATGGTGAATGTCGAATCAGTCACAACAAACTAAAATTTTAATGCCTGTACTTTGGCAAACGGGCATTTTTGAAGCAAATGACGTCATTTTAGTCCGGTCACGTTTGCATAAATCCACAATAGTATGTTGTTTGCTCTGAAAAACACGAAAAAAGCAGAAAAGAGTAACAGCAGGATTGCTTTATAAACGTATAAAAAGTGACAGGCGTTGGGATTCCAACAAAAAAACAACCAGAAATCCACGTTGATCCAGGTTGCGGACAAGGGCAATGGTCGTTCGACTTCGGTAACACCATCGCAGTAAATTTGGTTTCCGAGTCGACAACTATTTCGTTCAACGCCAGCGGTGTTTACAACGGTTCAGTGGAGTACACAAACGTGTTGACTAAAAAGTTCATCGACAATATCTCGGTGAGTTTTTTCAAAAAAAATGGAATTAAAGCGCTCGCATATTTACAGCCAATGACAAAACGATGTATAAAACGACATAGCCAAAATTTCTTGGTCTACATACGCCACACGCCGCTAAAAATTGATGAAGATCTACAGTAGAAGCTGCTGCAAAAAATGTGTTAAAGTTTTTTATTAAAATAAATTATTAAAAGCGATTGGGCGGAACACCAGAACTGCCAAAGTAATACCAACTTTTGTTGTTTTCAATCGTATTTTGTTTTCTTTGTTAGGTCACCGTTCTCGAGGACCTCAGCGACCTTCAAGTAAACTTTCTGACGTACCAGTTGCCGAATTCATCTGATGCCACGCTGCCCGGCCCAAACACGGCGTTCAGCGCATCCTGTGCACAGCCAATCAGCAGAGACACCAATAATTCCATTCAGTTGTCCGTGACCACTGGTTGGTTTTGGTTTAATAGTATACGATTGACCCAAACTTTTGCTGTTTTCGTGACTGTGAGCATTCTTATTCTCGCATGATTGCAGGTTTTCCGGAAACGTTCAAAATCTTCCACGGCGACGTCCTGTACAACCACACGATGGATCTAACCACCGAACAGACCACCATCATGAATATCGGGCCATGCAATTCGGGGGTATAGAGTGTTATTGTTTGTTTGTTTTTTCGAACAGTCCAAAAAGGATTTCCGGTACATGCATCAACAGTACATAGGCAACACAGACCAGAGGGTCCAACAAAATGTTAACCAAAACGTTTGACTTCCTCAATAAGTGTTTCTTAATAATAGCATGCCACGCGAGTAATAATGCTATTCAAATTTTGCAGGCCAACTGCACTGACTTGGTGGCGCAGGCCGCTCCGCCCACCAACTGGGCGCTCACCATTCTGATGAAGTCGTACACAGATTTGGTGCCGCTTTTGGTGAATCCAATTCTGACGGCAGTGCCCTCCGCGTCAGCAACCTACCCGGAAAACGCAGTCACCGTCACGCTGACCACGGACCCGGCGATCTTGTGGGACATTGACATTGGCGGTATGTGATCCAAAAGAACCGCCGTAGAATAATGATGAGCCAGTTGACTGGTAGAAGAAATGGTTTGATTTCGACACGGGCCTTTTGCTAAATATAAACTTCTTTCTATCCGCCAACCAAGCTGTTCTCAGAGTTCAGACAGACCAACCATTTGTTGATTTCGGTCGCCGGTGCAAACACACAAAAAAGCAATGTCTACCCTAAGAATAGCCCAAAAATAACCTTAGCGTTAGCATGGGAATAGCCTGGAATAAGTTTGGCTTGTTTCCTGCATGCGTGGTTCCCACTTTATTATTTTAACGAGTCAATATCTTCGTAAAAAAGTTAACACCGTTTTGTGTGGGCTGTAGTTTTAGCAATATCGTGAATCGACTGTGACGCATTTATTGAGATTTTAAAAGTTTAAAAAAGTAAGCAAGTAAGTCAATAAAAATCGCATCGCAATTTTTGTTCTTCAGGATGTGGAGACGGCTCTTGGACGCTAGACTGTGGTTCTAGTATGATGGTGAATATTGTGAATGCCTCTGTGGATATCAGCTTCAATGCGACTGCCGACTACAACTGCACCGTGGTATACCGTAACGTGCTCACGTCGGTTTCAAATGAAACACACTTCACGGTATGTAATATGTTGTGATGTTTTGCATATGCGCGCGCATTCCATTCACATCAAAAAGACTTTCAAATCAAATCGGAGCGAAATGGAACACTATCAAAATTCTCAATTAACAATAAACAATCAAAAACATCATCAAATAACCAAATCAAATTTGTCATTAGATGGCATTCTCAACAAATGAAAAAAACGGAAAAAATAACATCTTGCAAAATAATCGATTGCAACGTCAATCACGAACGCAACTCGGTTTCAGGTGAAAATCGTTGACAATCTATCGAATCTGACCGTTGACTTTGTGTCGTTCACGCTGCGCAACGGTTCCACGAAGGCGTACGCGGGGCCGAACACAGCCGCACAGACGGCTACTGGTGGCGTCTGCGGGCAGCCGTTCGCACGCGACACGGACAGCACCGTGCAACTGATCGTTGGTCCAGGTAATTTGAAAAATCAGCGCTGGGTTACCCCCGAGAGTTCATAGAGTTTTTGAAAATTTGAGGAACATTTTTTTTTGCGAAATCTCCTCGAAAGTAAAACTGACAAATATAGATAATACCGGTATCTTTTGTTTTGGTCGCGCGTCTTAATGCACGAATAGATGGGTAAGCAACTCTCACGCACGACGCGGGAATTCAAAATTGGCAAACGGATCCGAGTCCCCTAAATAAGGCCGGGTCACTTAGGCTGTTTTGAATTACCACATAAAGATTGAAACCAGTCCTTTCACGTCCACAACCGCATTGAGTCGCAGTCTTAAAGAAAAGATAATACCGTATTACCCCCATTAACTCCCCCCTCCATTAATCCCCCCACCAATAAACCCCCACCCCCCCCCCCCGACAAGTTTCCGAATAATCAATAATCCCCCTCCACAAATAATCCCCCATGGGGGATAATTGGAAACCTGTTTGAAACACACCCAGCGAATTCAGTGGCTGGTTGCAGTGACATTGGTGAAATTGTGCTACCAAAGGCCCACATGAGTTAATGGTAATTTCATTACAAAAGGCTGTTACAAAAGGAATCTCTGTGAAAAGTAGAAGTTTCTGCGACTTTCTTGCCAGCCATGCAAGGTATTTTTGCCATTTTTCAACAAACCCCCACCCCTAGAATTTGTTTGTAAATAAAGCCCCCCCCCACCAATAATCCCCCCCCGCAAAAAACCCCCACCCCTAAAAGTCGCTGACGTATTAACCCCCGATGGGGGTTTATTGGGGGTAATACGGTAGTTACCCCGAGAGTTGCCAGAGTTAGAACATTTGAGGAACATTTTGTTGCGAATTTTCCTTGAAAGCAAAACTGACAACTAGTGATTTCTTTTCTAGTCGAACACCGGAATTTTTAAAGGTTTTTTTGCAGATCGCAGAACTTGATGTACTTTATTTTCAAGATCTTTTGGTAGCTCTATAACGGCGGACTGTGTTTTTGTTTATTATTCGTCTTCCACACAGGTTTTGGAGAAACGTTCAACGTGTTTTATGATGAAACTTATTACAACTACACCGCCGATCCAGTGGCACTTTCGCAAAATGCGACATTCACGATTCCGGCATGCTCCGGATTGCCGGTAATAAATATTGCACTGTTATTTAATATTAAGTTTAATTTAGTAAATATTAAATCAAATTACACTGTTATTGCTGTTTGGGTCGTTTGGGGGTGAACCAACAGTTTCGTTACCAATTTGCTGACGCACCATTTTTGTGTGAACAGTCAGTCAGGTTGTTCGGTCTTCGGTGACTAAATCAGCATTCATGAAGCACTCGTGGCTAGTAAACACTGCAAAATGCCACAACTCAGCGATCGGAGAATTCAGCTTTTTTAAACTGTAGTTTGCTTATCATGCTGGAGAACGCAAAGCACAGTACTACTGTTCCACCAGGACAACTGCACCACGTTGGCCGCGTTTGTCGCGCCATCGTCCACACAAGACCTGCACTCGCTGCTGACCACCCTGGAGTTGGTGCCACTGCTGGGCGACCCGACGATCGACGTCGTTGTTGACAGCGCCTACATCGTGCTCGGACAAAGTGCCACGTTCACGTTCGTTTCGGAGCCGGCCTACTCCGAACTGGACTTCGGCGGTGAGCAAACTGCCAAATCGACGAACTGTAAATGCAGTGAAAATGAATTCTTGCTGAGAGCGCGGATGGGGTGTGAACAGGCATGGTGCGATAATACACAGAAAAAAAACAACAAAACTGCGCCTGCCACAACTCGGTGTGCGTTTAATTGCGGCCCCTTTAATTCCGGACTGAAGAGTTGCGGCGCGCTCCTTGCGGTCCATTCGATTCCGGCGCGAAGAAATCCGGCCCGGCAAATTTTCCTCAGCACGGTCAAACTGTGATTTTTCGTGATCTGTGATGAATCTAAAATGTCCATGATGTATAAAATCACGGCAAAACATTTTTTTCAAAAAGTCAGATTTCTGACGTGTCTTATAGCTATTCGGGCCGTAATTTCGCGGGCCGCAATAGTACATCAACCGCTACCTCAGCTGTATGCCGCTCGTGTGGCGAGGGCATTGGTTCACTGAAATAGCAATACCAAGGGACCAACTGAAAAAAAAAATTGTTGCAGCGTGCGGCAATGGGCGATGGAGCATGGATCTCGGCAACGAATTTCTGGTTGTGGACATCACGGATCCAAATATAACGTTGACATTCAATAAGACCGGTGACTTTGATGTACGGATGCACTATGAAAATTCGATTGCTTCGACTGTAACAGCAAATTGGACGGTGAGTGCGTTTCTGTCGTTGTCTTACTGGTGAATTTTCTGAAGTCAAGCGTTGAATTTGGCTGTCGAGCTGTTGTTGGTTTCAATTACAGACCATCAAGATAAAATGCGGTGCTGACTTCCATTGCAGTTCCACGTGCAATCGGATCTATCCGATCTCTCATTTACGTTCGTTGAGTTCGAGTGGAACGGTCAGCTGCTGCCAATACCTGCGCCCGACGCCACCGGCTGTCAGTACATTTCGCGCAACGGCAACAACACCGCGCAGCTGGCTGTCGCTACAGGTGACTGCGCTCTTAGCTTGTGTGGCCCACTGCGAAATGTCGAGTGAATCTGGAAAGTTTTCTTGGCTGCGGTTTCACCACGTTGATGCACCCCAGCGGTGCCCTCCGCCCCATGGAACACAACGCAAACCGATTGTATGGCATGCGCTTTCATTTGCGGTTGTTCCTTTCTGGTTTCTAATCTTAATGTCAATTCTCAGGTTATCCGTGGATCTTTCAAACGTTCTACGAGGACAGCTATTACAACTACACGTCGAACGGCACCGACCAAACGGCGAATGTAACCTTCCCACCATGTGCCACGGTAACCAAATTTGTTTTTGTTCACTTCAACAAGCTGTGCAGTTTTTGTAAAATTAATACCAGCAAGAACGCTCACTTTCTATACGATCACCGGGAGTTTCTCACATCACACACACAAAAAATAACTACGACATGCTGGAGCAGGTTTCCAAAAAAGTGTAATACTAATGCTTCAGGCATCCTCCGCTGTAACCATTTTGCAGTTTGCATTTGTAATAAAACCTTCGCACTAGACTAGCTGAGTTGTGGTCGTGGGCAATATCATGCCCATTCGCGAGTGAAGCGGAGCGGACAGCGGATGCGGCATAATATGGCCCGTCAGTCGCTCGCGCGTAAATTCCAAACTTACTTTGCCTCGCTCTGTGAACATAAAAGGGGCTGAGATTTTTTTCTGCGGCACACAGACAGACAATCCACAGATACACTGTGTGCACGAGAAATTTTTTCGTGGTGATCTTCTACACACGCTGTGTGCGTATTTTATCAATTCTGAACGTGAAAAAAATTATTCTTCTAAACCCCCTTTTTTTTCGACTATGTCATAAAATGTGTTCGCAGTTTCAGTGATATAAAGAAATTTCTGACTGTTATAAGAAAAACATTTTCTAGGGTAAAAATCTTCGGGATTTTTAAATTTCGCATTCATTTTTTTCTCCGATGCTTCCCAAGGCTTAAAATTTAGCTTGTTTGTACAAAATTACGAAAAAGGCTTATTTTGAAGTGTATTTGCGATTTCTGCGCGTGAAAAAAGCCGTTATTTGACAAATAAAAAAGTTTCTAGGGGTCACCAACAACGGAGAGTTTGAATTTGACTTTTATTTTTAAAAAAAATCAAAGGAATAGCTGTTAAATAACCAAAGTCGTGACGATTTCGGGCAAATCGGCCGTGGAAATTGGCGAAATCGGTTCAAAAACAAAAAATGAGAAAGTGGTGTATTCCGGGGTAATTCAATGCGCTGATCACGGATTTCGAGTTAGTTTTCTTATGTGAGCAGCGCTACATACTGCATCGTGACGATTTCGAGCGAATCGGCCGTGGAAATTGGCGAAATCGGTCCAAAAACAAAAAATGAGAAACTGGTGTAGTCCGGGGTAATTCAATGCGCTGATTACGTATTTTGGATTAGTTTTAATGTGAGCAACTCTTGATACTGAATCGTGACGATTTCGGGCGAATCGGCCGTGGAAATCGGCGAAATCGGTTCAGAAATGAAAAACAAGAAAAGGGTGTTTTCCAGGATAATTCAATACGCTGATCACGGATTTTGAATTCGTTTTTTATGTGAGCAACTCTAAATGCTGAATAGTGACGATTTCGGGCGAATCGGCCGTGGAAATTGGCGAAATCGGTCCAGAAACGAAAAACAAAAAAAACGGTGTTTTCCAGGGTAATTCAGTGCGCTGATCACGGATTTTGGATTACCTAGTTTTTTTATGTGAGCAATTCTAGATACCGAATCGTGACGATTTCGGGCGAATTGGCCGTAGAAATAGCATAGGTGAAATCGGCCCAAAAACGAAAAATGAAAAACCTGAGTTCTCCGGAGTTTATAAGAATGTGTGACCAACGAATTGTGAATTTGGTCCGACCTTCGCGGCTTATGTAAAAGTCAGAATATTATCTAAAAATGCGGGAGACGCATATAAAAGGAGGAATGTGGCTTTGTGTAAGCAGTGACAGATTTGGCTCGACAACACTTTTCAAGTCTCTGATGTGGTACACACGGATACAAGTACATAAGAGCCATATTTTTGCGCCGTTTATTCATTAAATTCGGTTGCACATGGCAACCCTCGTACTTTGTTTGTAGACAAATGAAACTTTCACATTTGCGGTATTTTGGGCATTTAGCGACCACTAAAAACACTAAAATAACGATCAATACATAATGTTCGCTGTTTGCGGTTTCGCCAGGTAGACGCATACCGCGGTGCCCCCTGGGCTCGTCAGTGCGACGGACACCAGGCAGAACTGCCGAAGGTGTTTTACCACAGACAGATCTTATAGTCTGGGCAAAACATCAGATCAGACTTTGGATCGCTGACACTGCTTTGCCCAGGACAAAGTGTATCGCAGAGGTATATCGAAACGCAAGGTTTCCTTCTGTGGCAAAGGCAATGACTCACGGGACAGACGGTTTATCCTGCCACAAGAGTTTGGTAAACAGGGTGAAAATCAACGGCAGACAACACCATTCTGTCACTGGTTCTGGTGTGTACACAGCGGTGCGTACGTTAGCAACAACGATAAAGCTACATGCAGCAATGTTTTGCAATCTCTGATTTTTCTGTTTTTGCACAGAATTTACTGAATTTCGCACATGGTGTGATTTTAGACTGAACTGAAGAGGACAATTAAAAAAATTAAAGTTTTTACGCTTTTCAGGAAAACAAACGCGGCGCAAAAATATAGCTCTTATGTACTTGTATCCGTGTGTACCACATCAGAGACTTGAAAAGTGTTGTCGAGCCAAATCTGTCACTGCTTACACAAAGCCATATTCCTCCTTTTATATGCGTCTCCCGCATTTTTAGATAACCTTTTTCTATATACAATGTATCCAGATGCGTTCGGTGCATGTACATAATTCTAGCCAGCAACCAGTAACTGTTCGTTCATTGGTTTCCGTGCGGAGCCTCGTTCGGCCGCATTCACCACACTCATTGGCGTTTCCACCGTTGTACCGTTGATCACCGATTTCGACTTTTGGCTAAGCGGACCAACATCCGGTGTCGTTAATGCCAAGCAACTCTTCAGCATCTCGTACGATAGCACGTTTGATGAAGCGGTCGATTTAGAAAGTAAGCAGGCTCTTTGTTTGTTTTTTTCAAAGTGAACCAAAACATCCTAAAAATACTTTCATGTGCGTTGCGGAAGACGCATTGTTGTGGAAAAAAACCAAAAAATACGTCGTGTCACAAAAAGTGTCACAAAACATTAAATTTTTTTGTAGACTGCGGTGCGGGTGAGTTCGGAGTGTACGTCCACGATACGGTGGTTATTGTCGGATTGCAAGAGAACATCAGCACGACCCCAGTGAGCGTTACATTCAATTCAACTGGCACCTACAATATCACCGTCTCGTTCTCGAATCCGCTTGTGACATTGTACAACCGGCTGAATCACACGGTACGAGCGAAATAATTTTTTCGGATGTCCACCACTTTTCTGACAGCACCGCAAAGTCTTGCATATAAGGTATCCTTATATGAATTTGAAATTCAAAAATTTCTGAAAAAAAAATGGAATGTTGTGTCTTGTGTGACAACGGTAAGGGATAGGAGAAGGTGTTACAAATAGCGAAGATTAAGAACTTCGGGCCTTATAAACGGGGTGTGACGTGGGATTTTGACGAAGTCAAAGTTTTGATGCTTTTGCTTTCCCGCCATGTGACACTCCGCCCACTTTTGGGTGGAGGTCTTATAAGTGGGAGGAACCTTATATGCAAGTCTTTGCGGTAATTTTCAAATGGCAGAGAAAAACATGCAGTCAAGCTCTTGCAAATTTTTATTTATAGATTACCATCGAAGATGACTTGTCGGGGTTAACGGTCGACTTTCAGTCGTTCAGCTACAACGGAAGCGTAAAAGCACTACCGGCCCCAGCCGACGCCTGTCCCCAGCCGCTCGCAAAAGGCGTCGACAATACGATCACAATAAACGTTGCTCAAGGTGAAAAGCGGGTGGAAAAATGATTCTCGCAATTAAAATTATATTTTAACATTTTTTGCTTGTTTTTTAACGACCACAATTCGGGCGTGTGTGATATGAATCATTTCAAATGCCAATCAACTCAAATATAGTTTCATTTCTCAGGCTATCCATCAGTTTTTGAGGCGTTCTGGGACACTGAGTTCTTCAACCGCACAGGCAGCGGTAGCGAACAGTCGGCCAACATAACACTACCAGCATGCGCCAATGTAAGCACATCGGTTATTGACCGTGTTCAGTTTTGGAGAATTGCAGCTGAAATTTCCCGTCTGTGCCGAACAAAAACTTCTTTCGCCTTCGTCACAAATCGACATGGACATTTCCAACCTGTAACCATAAAAAGATTGATTGATTGTGAAAAATGTCAAAATACCTGAACAAAATTACAGACAGCGAATTCGAACTGCACACACATCGGCGTCAGAGCCACCAAGAACGATCCAACCTTTACAACCCTCGTGAACTCGCACGAAGTGCAACTGTTGCCAGTTGATTTTGAATTCTCCCTCAGCGGACCGTCACTAGCGCTGGTGAACGATGAAGTGAATCTGACAATTTCTTGGGACACCAACGTTTTCGATGCAGCAGTCGATCTTGGAGGTTGAGCTCTTTTTATCTTTGCAATGAATTAAGCATCAACGGTCATATATGTCAAAACAGTGGTATCAAGTATCTACCGTATCAGACGTCTCTGACGTAGTGACTTAGAAATGTAGTCACGTGAAAACGGCCAGTTCAGCTATCCATTTTCAGTTCAAAAATGCTATTGAGACAGGCTTGAACAGTGGAGTAATGTAATAGTAGAGCTCAGTTTATATCAACGTAAGGAGCTATTTCTCATCCGACCAATGTTTTTACAGGTTGCAGCAACGGTCAATTCAATCTGCAGACTCCAAACGCCATCTATACTGGTCTTGTGAACAACTTGTCATCCACACCTGTAACGTTCACGTTCAATACAACTGGCATTTACAACTTCACATTGGTGTATTCCAATGCCCTGGTGGTTCTATCGAATGTCTACAACTATACGGTTAGTTTTTTCCTTCGATGAACCAAAACTGAAAAAAAATTCTGTTGTGTTTTTTTCACAACTCGTTCTACAGCCTAACTCAAAAACATATCCAACTACAGTCTATCTCGCTAATATATGCAACTAGCTGATTGGTTGGTCATAGTAATTCTCAACGCTGGTTGGTTAGTCATGAGTAATTCTCAGCGCTGATTGGTTGGTCATGAGCAGTTCTCAGCGCTGATTGGTCGGTAATTACGTCATGTTGCATATACAGGGTGGGCCAAAAAAAGGGTTCCATTTTCAAACTGCTGTCACTGGCTGGTGTTTTAATATCATGAGCTGAAATTTTCAGCACTGATAAAACATGTGATGCCATTTTACTGACAAAAATTTTTTCCGATATATAACTCCTAGCGCTCACTGTGGCAGATTTTCTAAAAAGCTCGAAAAATCAACAAATTGACTGAAATGAGTGCAAGAAAAATTAGTATCAAGATGCGTGATTCAACTTTAAAACTGTTGCGAAGGTGACAAATGGGTCTTTTTGGATACACGGGGTATTGATGATTCAAATCATGCGCTCAGAGTGGAAAGGTCTCACACTTGAATTGCATTTGAGCAGCTCCAGCGAAATTCTGATGTTTCACAACGGACTCGAGTCAGCAGCCATGCGACTGCGACAGAAAGAATTGTTCAGTTGACTTTTTGTTTTGTGTGTTGCTCTGTCTGTTAATTTGTTTCTTTTGAAAAGTTTTTCTGCGGTTTGAATAAAAACATTTTTCAGTTTCAGTTTTCTGCAGTTTCGTCATGGTTAAGTGGACAGCAGAACAACGGGTCTGGTGTGCTATCTGGTGGGGGCAATCTGAAAGTTTTTCTGCAGTGACTCGCCAGTTTCGCGAAAAAATACAATTTGGGTCGCCACGAGGATTCGCCAACCAAGTCCGTTCTTTTGTGGCACACCAATCTGTTTGAGCATGGCAATGTGTTTTACCGAAAGAGTGGATCCGGTCGACCTTCGATTGCTGCTGCATTTAAAGACACTGTGGTCGCAATGTTCACGCGCAGTCCAGCAAAATCGACGAGACGAGCCAGTTTGGAATCTGGCCTGTCCCGAACCATGATGATTTGGATGATTTGGATGTCTATGAGCATTGATTCGTTGTGAAATTCTTGGTTAAAAATCGGTTTTTTTTTAATTTGGGAATTTTTAAACATTGAGCTGTAAAACTGAATATACTTGACCAAACTGGATAAAAATTTTGTCAGAAAAATGGCATCACATCTATTACTACTAAATTTACAATTTGTCTGTCTGTCCGTCACACTTTTGAATTGGCGCCCATTTTTTGTTATTTTTGCCATTTAAGAAAGCTTCATCTCAATCTCAACCTTTATCTATCTTTAATATCACTTGAAATTACTTAAACAAAGCGCCGCTCTTCATAGCTGAAAGTCATCATGATACTACTGTTTTCAAATTGATACTCCATGGTTATGAGCGATAATTTCAACGTAACACACGATGGGCAAACGGCAATTGTTGCTGCTCATGTCTTTCAAAAAAAGTTAGTTTTTAGTTGGGTCGCTATGGTATCTATATTTACCATTCATTTCCACTTTGCAAAAGGCTTGGGTTATGTTAGAGTAAACGGGTAAAAGGAACAATTACTGTAAAACGAGACTTAAAAACGTCACTTTTTTGTTTCTGCTATTCATTTTCATTTTACAAGAAAGGCTTGGCTTATGTTAGGGTAAGCGGGTAAAAGAAGCATTAGCTTTTTGAAACGGGTAATCGAAAAAAACGTTGTTTTTTTATATTTTTATTTTTACTTCACTTACAAAAAGGCTTGACTTAGGTTAGGGTGAACAAGCAAAAATAGCAAAATTATAAACTTCGCAATTTAACTTTGCAAAAAAGGCTTGGCTTATGTTAGGGTAAGCGGGTAAAAGAAGCATTCGCTTTTTAAAACGGGTAATTAAAAAAACGTTAATTTTTATATTTTTTATTTGGTCCATTTTCACTTTACAAGAAAGGCTTGCTTATGTTAGGGTAAGCGGGTAAAAGAAGCATTAGCTTTTTGAAACGGGTAATCGAAAAAAACGTTGTTTTTTATATTTTTATTTTTACTTCACTTACAAAAAGGCTTGACTTAGGTTAAGGTGAACAAGCAAAAACAGGAAAATTATAAACTTCGCATTTTCACTTTGCAAAAAAGGCTTGGCTTATGTTAGGGTAAGCGGGTAAAAGAAGCATTCGCTTTTTAAAACGGGTAATTGAAAAAAACGTTAATTTTTATACTTTTTATTTGGTCTTACTTCACTTACAAAAAAGGCTTGACTTAGGTTAGGGTGAACAGGTAAAAATAGCAAAATCATAAACTTCGCATTTTCACTTTACAAAAAAGGCTTCGCTTATGTTTGGGTAAACGGGTAAAAGAAGCATTAGCTTTTTAAAACGGGTAATTGAAAAAACGTTAATTTTTATACTTTTTATTCGATCTTACTTCACTTACAAAAAAGGCTTGACTTAGGTTAGGGTGAACGGGTAAAAATAGCAAAATCATAAACTTAGCATTTTCACTTTACATAAAGGCTTCGCTTACGTTAGGATAAACGAATAAAAGCAGCATTAGCTTTTTAAAATGGGTAATTGAAAAAAAAACGTTAATTTTTATACTTTTTATTCAGTTTTACTTCACTTACAAAAAGGCTTGACTTAGGTTAGGGTGAAAGGGTAAAAATAGCAAAATCATAAACTTCGCATTTTCACTTTACAAAAAAGGCTTGGCTTAGGTTGGCAGGATTAAGCCACATACGCTCGGGTCAATTGGCTAGTCTATTACTACTAAATTTACAATTTGTCTGTCTGTCCGTCACACTTTTGAATTGGCGCCCATTTTTTGCTATTTTTGGTATTTTTGCTATTTAAGAAAGCTTCACATCAATCTCAATCTCAATCTATTTTTAATATCACTTAAAGTTCTTTACACAAAACGCCGCTCTTCACAGTAGTTGAAAGTCATCATCATACCACGGTTTTCAAATTGATACTTCATGATTATGAGCGATAATTTCAACGCAACGCACGATGGGCACATGGCAATTGTTGCTGCTAAAACTTGACGAGCGACTGCGAAAGATGTAACAAAACCGTCTTTGAAAAAAGTTAGTTTTTTTAATTGGGTCGCAATGGTATTTACCAGTCATTTTCACTTTGCAGGCTTGGGTTATGTTAGGGTAAACGGGTAAAAAGAACCAATGACTGTAAAACGAGACTTAAAAACGTCACTTTATTGTTTCTTCTATTCATTTTCATTTTACAAAAAAGGCTTGGCTTATGTTAGGGTAAACGGGTAAAACAAGCATTAGCTTTTTAAAACGGGTACTTGAAAAAAATGTTTAATTTTATATTTTTATTCAATTTTACTTAACTTACAAAAAGGATTGACTTAGGTTAGGGTGAACGTGTAAAAATAGCAAAATCATAAACTTCGCATTTTCACTTTACAAAAAAGGCTTTGCTTAGGTAGACGGGTAAAAGAAGCATTAGCTTTTTAAAACGGGTAATTAAAAAAATCGTTCATTTTTATGTTTTTTATTCAATCTTACTTCACATACAAAAAAGCTTGACTTAGGTTAGGGTGAACGGGTAAAAATAGCAAAATCATAAACTTCGCATTTTCACTTTACAAAAAAGGCTTGGCTTAGGTACACGGGTAAAATCGATCTTACTTCACTTACTACTAAATTTACAATTTGTCTGTCTGTCCGTCACACTTTTGAATTGGCGCCCATTTTTTGTTATTTTTGCCATTTAAGAAAGCTTCATCTCAATCTCAATCTTTATCTATTTTTGATATCACTTGAAATTGTTTAAACAAAGCGCCGCTCTTCATAGCTGAAAGTCATCATGATGCTACTCTTTTAAAATTGATACTCCATGGTTATGAGCGATAATTTCAACGTAACGCACGATGGGCAAACGGCAATTGTTGCTGCTCATGTCTTTCAAAAAAAGTTAGTTTTTAGTTGGGTCGCTATGGTATCTATATTTACCATTCATTTCCACTTTGCAAAAGGCTTGGGTTATGTTAGAGTAAACGGGTAAAAATAACAATTACTGCAAAACGAGACTTAAAAACGTCACTTTTTTTGTTTCTGCTATTCATTTTCACTTTACAAGAAAGGCTTGGCTTATGTTAGGGTAAGCGGGTAAAAGAAGCATTCGCTTTTTAAAACGGGTAATTAAAAAAATAACGTTAATTTTTATACTTTTTATATGGTCCATTTTCACTTTACAAGAAAGGCTTGGCTTATGTTAGGGTAAGCGAGTAAAAGAAGCATTAGCTTTTTGAAACGGGTAATCGAAAAAAACGTCGTTTTAATATTTTTATTTTTACTTCACTTACAAAAAGGCTTGACTTAGGTTAGGGTGAACAAGCAAAAATAGGAAAATTATAAACTTCGCATTTTCACTTTGCAAAAAAGGCTTGGCTTATGTTAGGGTAAGCGGGTAAAAGAAGCATTCGCTTTTTAAAACGGGTAATTGAAAAAAAACGTTAATTTTTATACTTTTTATTTGGTCTTACTTCACTTACAAAAAAGGCTTGACTTAGGTAGGGTGAACAGGTAAAAATAGCAAAATCATAAACTTCGCATTTTCACTTTACAAAGAAGGCTTTGCTTATGTTAGGGTAAACGGGTAAAAGAAGCATTAGCTTTTTAAAACGGGTAATTGAAAAAACGTTAATTTTTATACTTTTTATTCGATCTTACTTGACTTACAAAAAAGGCTTGACTTAGGTTAGGGTGAACGGGTAAAAATAGCAAAATCATAAACTTAGCATTTTCACTTTACATAAAGGCTTCGCTTACGTTAGGATAAACGAATAAAAGAAGCATTAGCTTTTTAAAACGGGTAATTGAAAAAAACGTTAATTTTTATACTTTTTATTCAGTTTTACTTCATTTACAAAAAGGCTTGACTTAGGTTAGGGTGAAAGGGTAAAAATAGCAAAATCATAAACTTCGCATTTTCACTTTACAAAAAAGGCTTGGCTTAGGTTGGCTGGATTAAGCCACATACGCTCGGGTCAATTGGCTAGTCTATATTATTAAATTTACAAAGTGTCTGTGGCACTTTTTTGCAATTTGAATTGGCGCCCTTTTTGCTACTTAAGAAAACTCCATCTCAATTTCATTAACCTATTTTTTTATTAATACCAGTTGAGATTGCTTTCTCAAAACGTCGCTCTTCATAGCTGGAGTCATCATGATACTCTTTGGCCAACAGAGACAGTTCAGCGCAGCACAGGCAAATGGAAGCGTGGCTGATCAAAACTTGATGGTCGACTGGGAAAGATGTAACAAAACCGTCTTTGAAAAAAGTTTGAAATGTTTTGTTTTTAAAAATTGGGTTGCAAAACGCACATCGACATCGGCATTGCAAGTTGCACTTTGGATTCAAAACAAGCAAATTTCATTGAAATTGATACTCCATGTTTCATTTTCAAATGATACTCCATGGTTATGAGCGATAATTTCAACGTAACGCATGTTGGGCAACTGGCATTTGTTGCTGCTCAAAACTTGACGAGCGACTGCGAAAGATGTAACAAAACCGTCTCTGAAAAAAGTTAGTTTTTTAATTGGGTCGAAATGGTATTTACAATTCATTTTCACTTTGCAAAATGTTTGGGTCATGTTGGGGTAAATGGGTAAAAAGAAGCAATGACTGCAAAACGTAATTATAAACGTCACTTTTTTGTTTCTTCTATTCATTTTCACTTTAGAAAAAAGGCTTGGCTTATGTTAGGGTAACCGGGTAAAAGAAGCATTAGCTTTTTAAAACAGGTACAGTTTTTTTAATAAAAAAAACGTTAATTTTTGTATTTTTTATTCAATCTTACTTAACTTACCAAAAGGCTTGACTTAGGTTAGGGTGAACGGGTAAAAATAGCAAAATCATAAACTTCGCATTTTCACTCTGCAAAAAAGGCTTGGCTTAGGTAAACGGGTAAAAAAGCATTAGCTTTTTAAAACGGGTAAATGAAAAAAAACGTTAGTTTTTATATTTTTTATTCAATTTTACTTCACTTACAAAAAGGCTTGCCTTCGGTTAGGGTAAACGGGTAAAAATAGCAAAATCATAAACTTCGCATTTTTTATTTATTTAAATACATTAAAAATATTGTATTGTAGGCGACTTCACAAGGTAAATTTTCTTCAGGGTTATTATTCAATAAATAATTTCAATACGTTTCAATAATTTCAATTTCAATACGTTACTGTTTTTTCTTTCTAAGTCAATGCCACTTCACCAAAAAGGCTTGGCATTGATTAAGCCACATACGCTCGGGTCAATAGGCTAGTGTTTTATTAATGCTAAAATTTTAGCTCATAATATTGAAACACCAGCCAGTGACAGCAGTTTGAAAATGGAACCTTTTTTGGCCCACCCTGTATTTTCCAGATGGACTGTAGCTGATTACTTGGTGGTCACGTCCACGTGATGCATGGATTCTATGCAAACCAAACTCCGCCTTCACAGCAATTCATGCACATGCATCAACCAATCAGCTAGTTGGATATGTTATGGAGTTAGATTGTAAATCTAGTGGCATTCTAAAACGAAAAGACGAACGAGAGTAACACTGAGTTTTGGTTGTATTATGAATGGAATTCAGACACATACAGGTATGTTAAAAACGTTTTTTCTGGTTTATTCAGATTGAAATTGTCGAGAATCTGTCTGATATGTCGGTCGACTTTGTCAGTTTCTGGTCAGCCGGCGTCGACGTGCCCTACGATACCAATCACACTTCGATGTATCCCGGGTGTCCGCCAGCATTCGCGCGCGACACAAACAACACAATGTCCGCTTATACGGCTACAGGTTGGTGTGTGTGTGCACTGCGCAGTTTGTTGGAATTGTGTTGTATGCAAGAACCGTTGAACTGAACTGTATTTCACGAAAAACTGTACTCTTATGTGTATGTCTCAAATCTGACTGAACTACCGGTATGTAATATTCTCAGGAATCCCGGAATCTTACACCATCTATTATGACAATGAAACCTATTCGTACTCCGCGTCAACTCCGTTAAACTTCACATTGCCATCTTGTGCTTTGGATAGGATGTAATTTTCAGGAATCCCGGAATCTTACACCATCTATTATGACAATGAAACCTATTCGTACTCCGCGTCAACTCCGTTAAACTTCACATTGCCATCTTGTGCTTTGGTGAGCGAGATCATTATATGCTTGTGTTGACTGATAAAGTTGGCGTTAGTTTACACGTTGTAAAACTTGTATCAGTTAGTTGTTAATCTTTCAAATTTTATTTAGCATACTTTTGTATTTTTATGTGTTTTCAAACTGAATCAATTTTAGGGTGGTGAGTACAACTGTTCCCACTTGATTGTGACAGTGGCGCCGCCAGCTCAATATGCATCGGTCATGGATTCGCTGGTTGTTTCAGTCGAAATCACGCCGGTGCTTGGGGATCCTGTAGTCAGTTTGAATTGCAGGTGTGAAAATTCTATTCGTACCAAACAGAACTGGAAAACACTTGAACCTAGAAATGCTAACCAGTACTATCTGAAATGAACGTTTACAATTTGAACTAGGGTTTGTATGTTAGTTATAAAATCACTTAATGTTACAGCACTGAGCTGTGCTACGTGATTGTGAATGAATCGGCAACGCTAACATTGTTCACGGATCCGCCAATGATTGCAGCTGACCTCGGAGGTAAAAATGTCGAAATAATTTTCATATCAGTTTTTATATACCAAACACATTGGAGTAACTTTCATTAATTTCAGGCTGCAGCCAAGGAAGTTGGGGAGCGACCGGCGCTGGAATGTCGTATTCAAATGTTTCAAACACACTCTCACTTAACTTTAGCGCCGCTAGTGCCGGTGTATATCCGATAGACGTCAACTACACAAACTGGTTGATCAATCGAGTAGGAAACGGTGTTATTAATGTAAGTAAGAAATTCTCCAAAACCATTCTCCATAGATCACAACTTCCACGTGCGTGTGCAATTGATATTTGTTTTACTGCTGTATTATTTTCACACAGAACTAATAGAATACTTATTAACAGATCACGGTGTTCGACCAGCTTGACAATCTGAATTTTACCGTTTTGGACTATCTTAACATCGATGACAATAGTTCAGTTGTACTTAGAACAGGGGCATCCTTATCTACCACAGAAGGGTGGTATGTCGCAAGTGATGCATATAACCTCGTCCAACTGGATCTTCAACAAGGTATGAGCTTGTCTTAGTTATAGTTTTAGGACAGGCAGGCAAAAATGATTATTAAACATAAATTGCAGGTTACCCGACATGGTACGAAATAGATTGGGCAACTGGTACTCATAATTTCACTTGGTCGGAACAAACAATCAACATCACGCTTGCAGCATTTTATGTGAGCTGCAAAACTTAAACGACTAGACAGAAAAACTATAAGAAAATTAATCAACGCTGTTGGATTTTTGATTAAACAAATTTTAGCCATTTCCATCGAACGATACGATGATTCAATTCGTAAATGCAATGGCGCATCCGCCGACTTTGCCACGGACCCTAATCAATGCTAGTATAACCAATGTTAGCGTGCTGCCAATCAAGGTGCAACCGATGTTCAATATAACCGTTTCACCAGTTTACATGCTTATCAACCACACGTTCAACGCAACGATACTCATCGACAATTATCACTCCGTCGATATTGAAAGTACGAATGTCGAATTCTAAAAGCGCGTTTATAACTTCAAATGTGTTTGTGTATTTTCAAATATCTTCAAATCACAACAACATTATTGACAGGTTTTGCGTACTTCACGTGGACTTTGTCCACAAATGGAATTATTTTGGCTCAAAACATAACTACATTAACGACGGAGGTGTGTGCTTGTCTTGCGCCCGGCATTTACAACTTGGACGTAGAGTATCGAAATGCATTAATTGGCACAAATCTCACAACAAATGTCATGGTTTGTTTTTTAAATATTCGAGCGCGCAGGGTGTATTTAATTTTGACTAAAAAATTTGCATCGAATGTTTCCAGATCACTGTGGTTGAAAATCTTGACGAAGTATATGTGACCGTTGATGGATTTACCAGATTAGCTGACAATTCGACTATTGAGCTAAAACCAACAGCAAATACAACATGCGAAAACAAAACAATTGTCGCAAGAGATGCCTATAATTTGATGACTGTTGGGACTAAAAAAGGTATTTTTTGTGAAATTTGTGGTAAAAACTACTTTCTATTTTAAATTGATTTCCACTTTTTAAACAGCATTCACTCACGAGAAAACTTCCAGGCATTCCAACGTTTTATCAAGTGGACTGGAGCCCCGGAATGCATAATTACACATGGCAAAACTCGTCGGCAAATGCAACCATTGTTGCTTATGATGTCAGTTGTTGTTTTAAATGTTGCTCATTGAAGCACATACATACATTGCAAGAATGTTGAAAAACTTTCTACCGCTAAAAAATAGGCTACCTCAAGCGATTGGGCTGGAAATACGTTCGTAATCCACGCGAAGCCAAATTTAACAGATTTCGTGTTGGCGCAACCGTTCGGAAACTTTACAGCATTACCATTACTATTTGACCCAATGTTTAATTTAACCATCGAACCGTCGCAGCAATTGATCAATCAGACAATCAATGTAACTCTTACGGTTCCGGATTGGATTCCAACGTTTGATCTTCATCGTAAGTCATCAACAAAAAAAGATAAACCGCTTTTTGCGTTTTTCTTCATCATCGCTTCTTCAACACTTTTAAACTACAAAAAATCTTTAGCCTGCTCAACACCAATTTGGTCATTCAATTCATCGATTCTGTCGATGTACAATATTCCAACTTTATCTGTCACAATTAATATCAGTCAGCCTGGGTTTTATCCAGTAGACGTGACACTTGAGAACTCATTCATTACTAAGACACTTCAAATGATCAATACGGTAGGAGTATCTGTCTTTTTCAGTCAATTGTATTTTGTAATAAGCAAACTGTTGCACGTTGACTAAAGCTTGCTTCATATTTACAGTTGGTAATAATAGCTGACCTGGAAGATCTCACAGTCAATATTAGCCGGTTTGAAAGATTATCAGATAACCAAACTATCGAGCTGAAACCGGCTGCGTTGACCGTTGACAATGGTGATAACAATATTTCGTACGTGGCAAGAGATGCCAACACTGCCGTGCTAATAACTCTGGGAAAAGGTGAAAAGATCTTTGGAATTAGAATGAGAATCATGTTTTTTCAATTGAGCGGGACATCAAACTAAAATTTTTTAGGGTCGCCTGCCTACTACTCAGTTTTGTGGAATCACATCTACCAAAACGTGTCAACAAACGAATCTTATGTTGAAACAATACTACCCCCTTTTGAAGTATGTTCTGAAACGCACATTAAAGTAAAAATTATTCAAGAAAATCATCAGCATACTTTTCAGGCTGCGTTCCCAGCAAATTCGAATAACACAGCAGTGATAACGGCTCATCCAGTGCAAAATGGTTTGAGCTACAACGTACCCCAAGTTAACAGAACTGTCTATCCGATACTAGTTGACCCGCAGTGGAACATTAGTTCTCAGTATCCTTACGTGGTTGAAAACCAAGTGCTAACAATCACAATAAACATACATGACTGGATTCCTGAAATCGATGCGGCTGGTAAGCATACACAATTGCTCGCTATATATCGAGTTTAAGAAAATATAGAAATGTTCGCATTGCTACTGAAACCAGAAAATATTTCAGATTTTGCCATGTTTTCGTGGTCAGTAGGTTGGACACAAATTGGAAATAGTAGCTACTCTTCGCTCTTTACTGGATTGACAAACTTGACATATGCAATTTCGTTCACTGATTCGGGAATTTATTCTCTGGATGCAGCGTTCGAAAACGCTCTAATTGCACAGACACTCAATGATAGCCTGCAGGTAATTCAACGTCAGATGATTACCAGATAATTTAGATAATTCATCACAAAAAGTGTTTTCAGATAAACGTCATTGAAGATCTAAATAATTTAACTGTGAATATCAGTGGATTTTTAAAAACTGATAATTCCACGCCTGTGGTTTTAAAAAATAACGCTACAATTGAGCAGACAGGTGGAACGTACACACCAAGAGATGCAATAACATTGTTAAATGTGAATCTCGCAGAAGGTAAAAAATACTGATAGGTTTCATTTGACAGCTCAATTTGTTTAAATTTTCCTGATTTTTCAGGGCAACCAGTGCGTTACTCAGTTCAGTGGGGTGCGGAATTTAACTACACAACAAACCTGACCTCTCAAACCTTCCACCAACAACCATACGTAATTCCGTCTTTAACAAATTTAACCCTGACAATACGTGCCCACCCACCTGATCACAGTTACCTTGAATTTAACACTCCAACACTAAATCGCACCGCATGGCCAATTCTAGTTGAACCAGTATGGCGGTTGAATGTTTCTAAAGATTACGTTGAATTGAATGAAACGCTAAATGTTACCATCACAGTGGATGGTTGGATGCCAGAAATCGATCAAGCAGGTATATTATATTATCATCAGTTTAAATCACAGAAAAAAACATGGCATACTGAACAATTAGATAATGGACAGATTTCGTCCAGTTTAGCGATGAGAGAAACCACATCTTTCAAAAGAACTCGTGAACTACAGCCTTATTATAGTTTTCAGTTGTTGGCAACCAAGAAATATTTGAAACTTTTAAGCATACGCCGAATGGTCATGGACCCTTGGCTGGAGCTGGTTAGAAGAAGAAGTATCTTGGGAACGGCCTGGTTTGACTACCAGAACAATCTCAATTTCTTTCAACACGTCTGGTGTTTATCGTCTGAGTTCTATATTTGAAAATGCGTTGGTCAGACGTTGGCTGAACGATTCGGTAAACGTGAGTGCGATCTTCTGTTTTAATTTTACAAGATTTCCGACGTTTCAAAATTTCAGTTGACGTCTTGAGAGAAAGTGACTTGATTAAACTGAAATTTAACTAAAAGTAAATTTTAGGTCACTGTTGCTGATCCACTATACGATTTGAAGCTCTATTTCACTGGTCATTTGGAGAATGGAACAGTTTCATCTTTGGAAATGGATGCAGCTTGCACTGCAATTGCTGTGCCACGGCGACGCCCCACAACTATCGATATGACACTGCGCCAAGGTAAAAAATAACATTCCTATATCACAGACATTGTTGTAAAATTTTACGTATTTTTAGGCATACCGAATGTAATTGAAGTTGAACTTGAAACTACGATGTTCAACCTCACGGCTAATATTACAAATCCGACAAATTCAAACACAACCGCATGGATTAATTACACGTTTTTGGTGCAGTTTTTGAATAATTGAACATGACTTTCACAAAATAATTAAAAATCACCGTTAGTTTTGTTCGTCTTGTAATTTTAGATTCCAAACACCTCCGAAGTGCTTGTGATTGCACATCCACTGTATTGGCAAGCGGGGCAAGCACGTGAAAATGCCACCGTTTTTCCGATTATTGCGGTAGATCCGTGGCTATCGGCAACCATGAACGCTACTTTTCTTTTTGTGAATCAAACGATTGAGGTTTCGCTGGATACAACCAATTTAACACTTGAAGATACTGGAGGTAATAATATTTTGCGAAATCGGATGTTTACCACAAACATAATAAAAAACTATTTTTGCTTACCAGACAAAACATCTTCATTTAAAACTTACAATCGCTAAATCTGTGAATAGCTTTTTACAGCATGTGCAAAAGCAACGATTGTTGCCAGCCTCGGAAATGTAGTCCATACAAGGCAAAACGCTTCTATGAAAGATACCTATGTATTTCTGATGAACACTCCGGGTGTTTATTATTTGAATGTAACTTATACAAACCGCTGGGGCATTTGGCATATTCAGGAACAACATAATGTAAGAGAGCATTTTCAGGTTTATTTCTGTCTGAACAAAATCGTAACAGTTTTTGACACACTAGGTTACCGTTGTTCACTGGCTAACGAACTTGCAATACGATATAACAGTGCATCGCACAAATGGTCCACCAACGGCGCCAATAAATAGCAACTTGTCCACGATCAGCACTGTCAATGGAACTAATGTTACTACCACCGAATGTCCTTTGCCTTTGGTTGCTCGAGGCATTGACAACGAAATGCAGATCACGCTGAGCACCGGTTTGTAGAACGACACCTGTAAAGTGTTTTTGGGACTTGAGACCACTGAGATTCAAAAAAATGTTTAACTGACCATAGGCCATGTGGGGTACTACACGGTGACCGTTGGTGGCAATCAGCAGACGAATATATCTTCAACGGAGCCGACTAATCAGACGCTATACACGAACGAAACCTTTATTGTGAGTAAGCATAACAATTAAAAGCATACCAGCTCGCATGCGTAACACAGTAACACCACTTGTGGGAATCACTCGGTTTTTGGTCTTTTGCATTGAAAATTTAGTTTTAACTTTCATCGTTGTTTAAACATTTTCAGCCATTCATCAACAACACCAATGTCAGCATATCGATTGTGGCTCGTTCAATCTTTGATCATGACGTCTCGCCGATTGTCACCGACTACTACGATCCGATAATGGCTGCTGGAGAATTGAATTTGACAATAAATACACTACGTCGAGTCTTTTATCAAAATGAGACAATAAACGTGACAGCATTTGGTGCCGAATTTACTCCATCGGATTTAAGACGTTGGTTCAAAGAAATTCATTTAAGCTGACATGAATAAAATAATTTGACTGATTTTATACAGGATAGGCTAACAAACCGCAAAATTTGTAATTACTCTTCCTCGCCACAAGTGCGGGATTTTGAGTTCAAATAAATTTTTTGAAGCACTTTCAGAACTTGAGTGTACTTTTAGCTATTTAGCTAAAAATTTAGCTATTTAAAAATTTTTAGCTAAATTTATCTATTTAGATAATCAGAAACTGCCATTGTTCCAAAAAAACTTTTTTGGGGTTTTGCACCTTTGAAACGCCGATAAAACACCATTATCAATCGACATCAAAATACAGCGTCACAGCAACTATTTTAATGTGTTATATTACCTACAGCCCCAGTACCACACGTGTGACATAGGTCACAAACTATAAATCTGACGGTTCTGCAAAATTTCCCGTGCTGAATTACCACGGCCATTGGAAAACAACAATGGGCACCACATCAATAAACTGAGTCTTGAAGACCTCAGAAACAATGGAGAAGATTAGATAGAAAGACACAGGTCTTTCTTTTCAATGAGAATTTTTGTGATGAGTTGGCTGTTTATCCCTAATGAAATGTTGGCAAGCGTTCAAAATGCCATTATTGGTGTTTTTAGATGTTTTCAACAGCGGGGATATCAAAACTAATAACTAAAATTTGAATGAATGATCAAAAAGTACACCACGTTCAATATTTATTCCATTTTGAGCTTAGGATGCTGCACTGGTGGTGATAACGAAGTTTCAAATCTTGGAGTTTTGGCCCACACTGCGTGTAATAACCAACTTTTGGCCTGTTTTTGTTTGCAATAATATGCATTTTCAATGTATTTGCCTCCAGCATGCGCCGATGTGATTATGATTGTATATTTCAACGATTCATTTAACTCGACAAATACCACTTATCGACAAGAGCAGTTTCCGCCGAATTCGGATACAGTTTCTGTTTACCTGCACACAGACGGCGATTTCACACTGTCACTTTACTACAGCAACTTCTTTATGGCACAAAACTACACCGATCTAATCCATGTAAGTTTGATTGAAGTGCAAAAAGAATTGTGTTTTAGGGTCAGTGGTACTTTTGTTGTTGTTGTTGTGATTTTTAGGCGATGTTTTTAGCCAGGGCTAACCCAGAGAAGCGTACAGAACGCCATTGAGTAAGGCGCCCATCGAGTTTTCTGTCATTAAGTGCCTATACACCCCTCGGCGGGGCTCGATCCCCCGAGCGCACGGACTGTAGTCTAACGCACTACCACCAGGCCACGAGGGTGACTCACGAACCAGCCAGTCACCGTCATGCAGAAAATTGCGACATCAGTTTTCACTTGCAGATAATCGTTCTTGCTCCTTTGGATGAGCAAACGCTGAGCCTGAACGCTACACCGGGAGTATCGTCCACTGCAGTCAGTGTCAAATACGGCGTGCAAGACACAGTTTTTCGCAGTGAGTTCTTAACTTTTATGAATTACTGTTTAAAACACAAAAATAAAGCACTGTAGCACTTTTGAACCAAACGCCAAAAATTTTCAGCGGACGGAAGGCCAGTCCCCATGGACGATCTGACGTTCACTTTCATTTATGACGACGGCGTGAATGTTACAACGAACAGTTCACATAATATTCATACTTTCGCGGTGCCTGGAATTCATACAATATTGTTGATGGTGACTGACGGACACACCACTATCCAAACTTCAATGACGGTGCTAATATTTATCCCAATCTCTTGTTTAGTTCATTTCGCAGTTTAGTTTGAATATATATAAAATTGCTCAAATGAGGACTAAACTTTTTATTCAGATCATTATCTACTGCGATCCGCCACAATATTACATTACTGCCGCGTTGTTCTCGTATGGCAACTCAAGCAATGGTACAGCGTATGTCGATTGGACGTATGCGGATTGGAAAAACTACAGCGACCTGCCCACAGTTCGAGTCGGTCAATCAGCGTATCTCTATATCGGAGCGAACTACAGTGGAACATACGGCTCTTGCTCCGGCAGTTGGTTATTCTATCATCAAAGAGAATACGTTGTTGTATCCGAGCCGGTTGAATACAATGTGACCTATTCGATTTGTGACAACATTACAGCCGTCACGGCCGCCCCACCAAACACCACCAATCATACACATGCCTTAAAAACGCTGTTAAAATATCATTCATCATGCGCAAGTGCTTGGCTTGACAGCGGAATAGTAATGTACAGAGACGAGCGAAATATATCAATTGGCAATGAAACTGATTTACATTGTGTGATATGTGATCGTCAGGCAGTTACGGGGCACAACTACACCATCAGTTTCAATGACTCATATGCTACAGTCCTTCACGGCGAGCTCCCAGTTATGGTCACTTTAAATGACACCATGTCTGATTACTCAACTCGACCGTACTTAGTGACTATTGAAGATAACACGGCGCACGTATCAGGACTACCTTCTATTTCTACCACAAATATATTTACTCGCCAGCCGTTTCCTCAAACTCCGATTGTAACGGTGCCATGGATAGGTTTGAAAGGAGTTTCCGTTGAAATGGCCCTAGCTACGCCATACGACAATTGGCCGGACACAATAGAAATATGGTTCAGCTGGGAGCTTCCGGGAGTAATTAATAAAACCACGGTTGGTACAGGAGTAGCAGGCGTTGATGCATTGGCAACCAAACATCAAGTAACGTTTGAGACGCTTGGAACTTGGAATGTTTGGTCCCGACTTGAGAACACGGTTGATAACATTGAATCAGACAAGCATCCGATCACTATCGTCTGTACACCAAACGATTATCGAGTGGTACAAGCCTATTTTTCGTACGGAAAAAATCTGGAGAACGGCACCATTGATCCCAGACAGTGGACAGCAGCAGACTGGCAGGAAGCTTGGGTTGGTCAGCCTTTGACATTGAAAGGCAACCACGATGTTTACTTTTACATCGCAACTGAATATAAGGAAGTGACGGGAAGATGTAGCGGTTGGTGGTTGCAGTACAAGTCTGTCGAATTCTACATATCACCATCATTGAAAACAGAATCCGAGGCGCTAGCCGAGTGCAACGCAATGGATGCCGAATTCGCTTTTGGCTATGCTGACCTGAACATGGACAATCACATGTTACAAGTGTTGATGAATGATCTACCTGACACCCCAATCAATGAGGCGTGGTTCACTAATGAAACTGTTGTGTACGCAGACGGAACGTCGTCACCGGCAGCTTCTGTCTCAACATTTGCATTTATATGTGCCCGAAAACTTATTGAGAAGCACAACTTTTCACTGACAATAGGAATAAACAGTGTGGTTGGAGAGCCTCCTCTGCTGATGGCGGTGACTGACGCCACAGCAAGTGAGGCGCAACGCACCGAAGCCGCTTCCATAACGGACCAAACGTTGCAGCCGTTTTCCACAATTTCAGGGAGCACTGATATTTATCTCAGGAAACCGCTTACCACTGTTCCAACCACTAATTTACCGCCAGACTCATTACTTGGCAACAACGTAACTGCTCAGATATTAGAGCCGTACGACGCATGGCATTACGATGTATTGGTGATGTGGATGTGGTGGCCAACAACTGACCCAGCAATGATCTTCTCTATTTCCGGGGTGAATTTATTCTCGCATTCACTTCCTCTTAATCAAGCCGGTTTTTGGTCACTTCAAGTCGTCATTTACAACGGTGTCGACCATATTGAGTCAAACGAGCAGCAAATTCAAATGATTCCGCTAAGCGATATGAAGTTGTACGCACTATATCCACATAATGGCGACAGCGTCGATCTTAAACCACCGGAGTTGATGTCTTACAATGGTTGGAACGTAACACTGGCAAACTTTACGGTTGATTTCGCCATCGTTTACGCGGCCGGTGCGGCAGAGCATCATCGAGTGACGATTACTGACGTTTCAGATGCATCTGTAGTTGATCGCCTGCAATTTAATGCAACCGAGTTTACGTATGTGTTTGCACCTGGAAAATACATCATTACAACAGAAGAATTGGAATCACCCGCTCATTTAACATGGAACATATCGCTGCTTTGTGTTCAAAAAATTCCGTTCTTCACGTTAACAATGATTGGAAACAGCATCAATGTGGGCGAGACAGCAGAATTTCGATTGGATTTCGCCGCTGTTTTTAGTGAATACGACTGCATGATTGTTAATTGGGGCGATGGAGGACCAATTGATAAATTTGGCGGTCCGCATTGTGGAAATTGGTCAGAATTTCAAAACGCGCATCACCTGATTGCCACTGGATACAGTAATGGACAGTCAGTCATGCACACGTTTACAACAGCAGGAACATATCAAATCGAAGTGCTCCTTAATAACTATGCGTCGGTTGGGCAGACGGATTTAACAGTCGATGTGCGAAACGACCCGTGCTTCCGACCGAAAGTTACTTTTTTAGATAGTTCGGCAGATATATTTTCACCAATCGACTTGGAATGTGCCAACGACCGGCTGTTTGCCATTCAGGTAAATTGGACATTCAAACTAAACCACGCTGCATCGTTACACGGAATTTTTTAATATTTCCATTGCAGTACGCCTTGAATTGTTCGCTAACGGATCAAGTTGTTCGCGAATGGACAGTTGAAAAAATTGATCCGGTCAGCCAGACTGTCGAACACGTGAAAGATTTGCAGATGGAGCTAGGAACAAATCCCAATTTATACAACACAATGACAAAGCCAGCAAAATATTGGTGTTTTGGTTTGATAAAAGTGTCATTCAAAGTTGGAATGAGTGACGATGCACTCGCAGCCGCTGGACGTCCGGATTTAAAAAATATAACCACTTCGGTAAATTTTGATGGTTGACATTTTTAGTTTAGTTTTCTTTCTGTAAAACTGAGCACTTTATTTCCAACTCGAGCTCCAGCAGCAATCACAGCTTCTCTGATAGGAATATTTTAAAAACTTTAAGAATGAATCAATTTCATAAATGAACTTGTTGAAGTCATATTAAAAACAGTGCAATATAAACTAACCATTTTTACCAACATGACCGTTTATATGAAGTTTTGAAGAAGGATATACTTTTCAGGTGCACAGTTATTTTCGCGTGGTACCAAGCCCGATCACAGCCCGACTATTAGACAGCATAACATCTGTTGTCACTTTGGGTACGGATCCAAGCGAAGTGCTAGCAACGGATGCTGCGGCATACTCGAAAAATCCAAACGAAGACGAGACTGCTAACGCAACCGTCAAGTTCGACCGATTCCAGTATGTTTGTCGAGTGAGCGGTGAGGATTGGCCAATGACCGAGGACTTGAGCGAATATCTCCTGTCAAACGTTACAGCGCCAGTTGCACAGAAAGATCTACCTGATCCGCCAGTTGGCTGTTATGGAGGAGGTCAGATTATGCTTAAGTACAAACTGGATGTAGTATTTTTTGTCAACGCTGTGCTATTTACAGGGCCTGGAGCCATTGATCATGCGATGGGCAACCTGATGGTTTCAGGGCAGTGGTTCAAATCAAACTACACATACGACTTTGGTGTTCGTGTTTGGAAAACGTACGACGTTGATGGAACGTCAATTTCGAGATTTAGCGACAACTTTTTGCTTTTAGAAATTATTGAAGGCCAGCCACCAAAAATTAAAGTCACGTGAGTCGGCTCGCGACTTTTTTTCGAATCGCATCATTCGTTTCTGGTGTAAACATGGAGCAACTGTTGGAAGTTATCAAAAGCATTTTTCAGCTGCGAAACCACTGCATTCTGCATTACTGAAGAAAAGGGCGTCCGTGTAACGCGAACTGAGGTGAATAGGCCAAAATAAAATTGATTTTGACGTTGAGAATTTTTATTTATTTTTTATTGGACATCCATCTTCTGTCTATCAATCTGAATCCTATATATCTATCCTTTAGGACACGAACTTCCGGTGCATCTGCGAAAACTGTGACGCCACCGAACCTCTTGATTATGAATGGACCTTTAAAAAATACGCTCCATTTGCAGACATTTTTGTTGCAATTGACTATATTCCACAAGAACCTACGCATGTTAATGGTATACTCTACACAAAGTTTTCTGATTGGTGTTGACTTTTCGTTATTTTATTGTTTCAATTTTTCAAATGCTTCGTTACAAATCAGGCATTAAATCATCGGTACTGTCGGTGAAGAAAACGTTTTGGTCAAATAACCCAACCGTGGAATCCTTCGACTTCCAATGCAAAATCAAACGAACGCTGAGTGGCATGGAGGGACGAACGCTATCGAAAATAAACGTTGTTTTTTAATGGCGTTGAAATAGTCCACATGTACGTGCATCGCACATTAAAATTCGTAAAAAGAAGTATATTCAGGCTAATAAAATTCCAACTGGACCGGATTGTTCGGTGGTGCCAATGACAGGTACAGCCCTGGTCACTCAGTACACAATTGACTGCAGCGGGTGGACTGACTTGGACGATGATCCTAGCACTCTGATGTTTGAGTATTCCTGTAAGTACTGGCGTACTGTTGCAAAAAAGAAAATGACGCAGGTTTTTCAAAAATACATGACGTTTCAGACAAAGATGCCAAAACGGGCGCCCGTACGCTGCTGACAACAACACCTCTGACAACGTCTACAGTTCTGCTAGCGGCTGGAACCTATCAAATAGAAATATGTGTCAGCGACCCACTCTACGCAAAAGCAGGGCCAATAAAAGTTCCGAATGTCATCGTAAGTGCAGAAATTTATTGTTCTTGTAAAAAAAACAAAATCTTCAATTTCTAATTCAATTGTGTTACAATGCAACAGCTCAACACAATTAAGCCATTGTGTGAAACAAAAAGCAACATCTTGTGTTTCAGGCTAACGCTGTACCAGCAGCAGAGGCAAACCCGACGGGAGCTCTCAGCACAGCCACTGCCAGTGGTGACCCTTCCGTTGTAACATCAGCAGTTTCAGCAGTTGCAGACTCCCTTGCCGCCGCACCAGATCCGGTAGCTTCCGCAGTTGCTGAAGCCTACGTCGACGAATCCGATCCAGCTCCGTTCCAAACTGAAATTCCACCTGTGCCAGAACTGAACTTCTCACCGTCTGGCGAGCCGATCGATTTGTTTAGTCCTGATTCAGAGCGTGAGCGAACATGTTTGCTTAAATTGACAGAACGGCATGCAAAATACGTCAGACTGATAAACCAAATTGCACTAACGATTGTCACTCCACTGCAGAAATATTGGATGCCGATTTGGTTGCTGCAGAGTACGACTATAGCACTTATGCACCAGCAGTTCAAGATGGAACAGGTTATAAATTAGAAAAAAAATGCCTATTCAACGTTGTGATAGTTCAAGAAAAATCTCTCGAAAACAATGTTAGTTTCGGTTCAGCAATGCTAGCTGAATCACTGGGACTGGATGTGTCGAGCTTGTTAGTGATGGATACCAGCGAAACTGGCGAGCAAGCCAGCAAAAAAGTAATGTCGTTGAGCACCGACGAAGATGCGGCAAGCTCGAATGTTCAAGTGTTTTCGCCTACTGAAGGGGCAATTGTACGCTACTGTACATTTTTTGATGTTTAGAATCCTTACCACGTTTTGGATCAGCGGATTTTGAAGCATCACCAGCTGCAACGATATATAGTTTGCTGAAATTTCTTTTTAACACGAAGATACTTTATTTTAGCTGGCATCGCAACTAGACACTGTTGTGGCACCAGATACCGGACTTGTAGACGAACGAACGCTCATGGCGATTTTAACTGGTCAACAAATAAAAATTCCAGAACGCGGCGAATCAACAGCCCTGCTGTTCACTCAGGACGATGACAAACAACAAAAAGGTAAAAGTTCAAAAATTTACACGATCATACAAAGTAATTGATTGTGTTTTTACATTGTAAAAAGTGGGTTTTTGCAAAATATTGAGTGTTTTAGATGATTTTAAAAACGTATCACTTTCCTAACATGAAAATGCCAAACAACTGAGTCACTTTAGCCACCTTCATGGCCTGGGTGGTACCGCGTTAGGCTATTTATTGTCTGTGCGCTGGGCGGATGGAGCCTCTGAGGGGTGAAAAGGCACTTGATGGGCGCCCTACTCTATGGCGTTCTGTGCTCTTTTCTGGGTTAGCCCTGGCTAAAAACATCGCCAAAAAACACCACTACTTTGTTTGTTATAGATTTATTAAAGAACCCACATTTACAGATCCATTTTCAACTGACGAAGGAACAGCTGAAGCGGACCGATTGTTGGGTCTAATACAAATGGGTGAAGCAGCAGACGACTTAGCTGTGGCGACCACATCTTTGGTGAACGGCCCTAAAACACTCACTGATGAAACAATACGTTTGGCCGTTGAAGAAGAAGACTTCACTAAACTAAATCTCGTTGACCTACATGGTAAAAAAGTACTGAATGAACTAAATGAACTGAATGTTTGTATACATACTTTTCAACACAGCAATTTCAAAATTATGCTCGGTTTTTTAGCTCTAGAACAAGTGGTCTCTTGTCCGGGTGAGATGGGCCAAGTGGCTGCATTGTCCGACTCTCAGCAAATGGCCGTTGTTAAGGGCGACTCCCCAAGAATACCGAGCGATGTTGTTTCTGGCAAAATTTTAGTAAAACTACCAAGCGGTATAACACGTCAAGTCGATATACGAAAAGATACAACGGCTATGAAGGTGACACAGCATTTCTCGTAAACTGACTTCACATCTACGATTAGATTAGCTGGCTCTGAACTAAAATACTATTATAAAAAACGAGACGTGCGTTTCAACACCAACAACATGATAAGTGAACATTTTAATGGAATGGAAAGTACAGGGAAACTTATTTGTTGTGCAGCTCTGCTTGTGTAACTCGTTCTTTTAGTGCGCACTAAAAATTTCAGACAATCCAACTGGAAGACAAGGACACGGGAGCAAAGGCTTATGTTCCCGTACAAGTATCAACAACAGGAGTTGTCACGCTTAATCCGAAACATCTGTATGACATAAATGTGAGAAAATTTGAACCGTTGTGTCACAAACCGGGCTAAATCAATAAGGAAACAACTTTTTAAAAGACGTTTCTGTACTTTCGTTCCACTGCGTAAATCATATTCTGAAACAACAGAACACCCAACTTTATATTTGCAATTGAACCAAAGAAAGTTAAGCATACTTAATTTGAACCCAACACAACCGAACTTTTGTAGTGTACAATAATTTTTAAACTTTACGCTCTAGAATAAACCGGTGCACGCTGGATTACCTGGCGCTGCTTCTTGGATCGCACTACCAGATGTGCGCAAATCGTTGGATAAACAGGAATATATTACGATACCATTGAGTGTTCAAGCGTGCGACACATTAAAGGTACTTGACAATTGACATGTGAAATTGTTGTTATTTAAAGAAAGATAAACGGTAAAAGCAAATGAGTCCAGTGGTAAAACTAGTAAAACCATAACTAATCGTAATGATATAGTAGATAACTAAAGATTTTAGGTATCTAAAAGTTTCTGGATTTAGACCGAATGTACCAAGAACAGTATCGTGCGCAAAGGTTGTCTAAAAGCTGTCCAGCAGCAGCAAAACGTCATGAACGACGCGATGTCTACAGCATACGATCAGATGGTGAATGCAATGACAACCATTGATCTTGGACCCGACAATATTATGTCAGCGTCAGATGCACTATCGAAACTTGTGAAATCAGGTAAAAAATCTGTTTGGTTAAAAGCAAAAACAACAACTTCACGAAACATCCGAAAACATCCAATCCAACTGCAACAACAACCATTGAAATGTGCCAGGAATGACCAGCACAACCGACCCCGAAACAGGCTCTGTCAAACCGCAATCCCTTATGTCCGCTGATGCTGCTGCTAAGGCTGGCGATCTCTTGTCCGATTTGACCAGTTCGCTCATGAAACCAGAGGTTCGCCGATAAATAGTATTAAATTTTTGGTGACATGAACCTGATAGTGTTTCTTTCAGACTCTAGATAAATTATCACCATCCGAGGCACGTTCCATTTCAAAGAGTCTCATGTCATCGGTGACGTCGATTGCAAACGCACAAATTCTTGCCCGTCAGCGCCCGTTAAAAGCTGACCAAACACGAGCTTTAAAAGCTGAAATGGATATCTATGAAACTATTTTGCCAAAAGAATATCGTTAGTCATTGGTCATTTTTTGTTTTTAATGTTTAAGTACATCGTTGAAACCTTGCTCTCCAGAAAACATGAGGCGTGTGGAAGAAATCACTCAGGAACAATGGGGCGAAGATGCTGCCATGGATGCTGCAAAGAAAGCGGTAATGAAGCAAACTGAAAAAATGAACAACGGAGGGGCGATGCGCTCCCGCAACAGCAAGCTTGAAAAAGGCACAAACTACATTGTTTTCATTTCACACAGGCTCAAAAAACTGCTGCACAGTTTGACGCTGTCGTAAAGGCCGTAGAACAATTGGCTCTGATGGATCTCACGACGTTAGATAATGGCGAAATTTTGAGCGAGCAGCTAGAGGTTAACGATTTTGTTTAATTTTAAGAGAAGCATGACATTATTCGACATCGTTTGATTGCACAAAACCGTTACATGTGAAGCAATAAATGCTTTTTAGGCTCCCGGTTCATGCTTCAGCGTACGAGTTGGCCGACTTGAAGATGTGCTCAAGAAAGGTGCCATTGGAAATGTATTTACATGCGGATTTACAGCTCGATTGCCGGAGGATCCATGCGATCTGGTGACCACCTCGTCATGTGACGGAAATCGAATTGTCAAACTTCGGGTTGAACACATTTATGCATGAATACAAAGAAACTGTTGCTTCTCATCAGCCAGAAGTTCCCATTTGCAGTCAATGTTTTTCGTCAACAATTATCGTCAATTTGCCTCGAAAGAAACATCCGAGACAAGCACCGGGCTTCTTGACATGGAATTGGCCGATGCAGGATCCGAACCGATTGCTGTAATGCGCACAAAGAAATCCATAGAATTGGTTTTCAGACAGGTGTCCACTGATAAGAAACAGTTGAGAAAGTCAACAGACGCAATAAAAACCAAGAAAAATCTATTATAGACCTCTAAATCAATACCGAAAGTGACTGAAACGGTGCCCAAACTAGAAAAACTGGTGAAAGACAACGAGTTTTTCAGTGTCCACGAAATACAAGTACGAAAGCACGATGCATTTTTGAAGAAAACCTGATGTTGTGAAAAATGAAGATAACTATGTACGTGGTAAATATAACAACACAGGTTGAACGTCAAAATGCATCGGTTCTTGTAACAATACGTCCGAACGACCTTGAAATGAATCTGATGCTATATTTTGCAAAAAAGTACCCTGGACCAATGCCGTCGCAGAACGACGAGTGGGCGGCCGTTGGCCAGCTGGGCAATGAACCGGGGAAAAGTCAGCAAAACTTGTTTTTAATTTTGCTATGATATACTCTTATTTTGGTCCCGAGACTAATGTGCGCATAGATAGGTGGTAAACAGTTTTAGCATGACACGGGAATTCAAAATTGGTAGTGACCCGAGTCTCTAAATGGGACTGAATCACTTAGGGCGACTTTGAATTGCTGTCACATAAAAATTGAAATTAGTTGCCTTTCACATCTGCAAACACGTTGAGTCACAGAACCTAAAAAAATATAATCACTTGAAACTACAGCTATACCTTTACTTGTACAAACTTTACTGCATTCAGTGCGTTTCAACTGGATGATTCCCGTCGAAGTTTTGAGCGGATATGTCGGCTCTGCTTATTTGGCAGTTGGGCGAAAGATGCCAGATGACACGCCTGTTGATGGATTTATGACCGTACGCTGGAATGGAAACGTGTTAAGCCGAAACTTTAGGTAAAATGACGCGGAAGAAATTTTAGATTTTTTAAACGCACAAAGCTTTCTGATTAAATCACTGATGCCTGTAGCCTCGGGTACAAAATTCGAACGATCACCAAAGGCTGCTACTACTTGGACGAACAAATGGAAATCTGGGCCAGCTCCGGGATGACGGTTGGACTCAGTTTTTTGTTCAGATCTTGTAGCAAATTACTCCTAAACCTGTTTTTTTTGTTCAAGCCTGTCAATGAAATGTCACCGCGCTACCTCCGTTGCGTATCCGATCATCTCACAGGCTTTTCGTCTGGTCTATTTGTTCCCCCGAATTCTATTAATTTCGAGTAAGCCCAAATCAAAATTACAGCTTTTAGTTTCAATTAACAGTACTAAACTTCAGGAAAGTTAATTTACGGCATTACCGAAAGTATACTATGAAGATGGTAAAATTTAGGTATGTCTTCACACACGGTAGTTTCGAAAACAATCTGTCCATATATGCAGCGCTGTTTGTGCTTTGGATGTCGTTTATTCTTCTGTACGGGTGGGCAAAATACAAAGACAGAATCAACGTTGAAATGATTGGGTCGCTTCCTTTGACGGACAACGACCCCAACGATCACTACGTCTACGAGATTCTTGTCAGAACTGGATATGGTAGCAACTGTGCCACGGATTCAAAGGTTCAACTGATTCATTTTCAGCATGTTTCAACTTTGAGCAGATAGTAGATATTCACGGATCTGTTGAAGGTACATGTCGTAATAACGGGAGACCAAGGAGAGACTGAAATTCGCAATCTGGAATGCCATTTAACAAAAAGAAAAACGTTCCGAAATGGATCAATTGATTCGTTCGTACTAACTCATCGTCAGCCGTTAGGCACACTTCGATTTTTGCGCCTCTGGCACGACAATTCTGGACGAGGCGATTTCAGAGGATGGTAAGTAAAAAACAGGTCACCGTTGAAGCAGTTGGGCTGGAGAATCATAGTTTTGGTGTCATAGGTGTACTTTTTTAATTTGTAGCTCCCCCACCAGTTCCGGATACCCAAAGGTACTAAACTGCGTGGTTTGGTGTGGGGGTGAATAAACCATGATGTCCCGTGGACCAGTGCCCTCACTACGAGAGGAAAAAGCTTCACCCATTGCCGGGGCCTAGGGGCACCAATTGTATGAGCACTATTTGACTTTGGTGGTTTTCGGTCGCTATTATCATCAAAGGCACCGAATTCAAAAGTTTTTCTTTAAGTAATCTAGAGGGTTATAGTAGATTGGGCATGTAGTAGATCCGGCACGTCATCCTCCGTGTGGGATCGAACCTGTCCTTTTGATATAAAGGCGAGAGACTTTCCGCTGAGCCACGGAGACGACTATTTATTAAGGAGGAGAGTAAATTGAGTAGCAGGTTTATATTCTAGGTACTGCTCGTACGTAACGATTATTGATTGCCAAACCGGAATTCGTTACCCGTTTTTGGTTGACAAATGGCTGGCAGTTGATGAGGATGACGGCGTCATTGAACGGCTTGTTCCATTGTCCAGCCGTGTTGAACTGATTTCATTCCGAAATGTCGCAAATCGTAGAGCGCGATCGCATCTCACAGACGAACATTTGTGGTATGGTCTCAACCGAAGTTTGTCATTTCTCGCTGTTACTTTCGAGTCTATTCGAACCGTTGTTTTTCAAGGTTCTCTGTTTTTGCCCGTCCAGCGCGTTCACGTTTCAAGCGTACCGAACGGCTTACTTGCGTTTTTTCCCTCGTCATGACTTCGATGCTTGCATCTGCCATCTGGTAACGTTTTATTTTCTTTCACACTTTTGTGCAGAAAAATTCCAAGCAGTCACTACTGAAGTCTAATCAATATTAAATTCAAAGGTATGGAACAACTCCGGAAGTTGCATCTGCAAACGAACTTAAAATGGGCCCCTTTATCACGTCTTGGAGAACATGCGGCATCGGCTATCTCTGCAATCTTCTTTGCCTGCCGTTGAATTTTTTGATAGTTCATTTCTTCCGGAAGGCGCGACTTCGTAAGAAGCGACCGAACCACGTAGTGGAGGCACTGAAGAAAGCCAATCTTCCTTTGCTACCAGTGCGAGATGACGACGACGATGGTTTGGATGAACAAGCAAAACAGAAAAAAGTCGAACGTAGAAAAAATGAAGACTGCTGTTACCGGATGCTCAGCTCGCAGTTACCATGGTGGTTTCGATCGGCAAGTTGAATTATATATTTTTGCCTCACATGAAAATTATTTTGACGATACATACGAACTGACAATATCGAATTTCGTTTAACAGGTTGCTTGGTTCATGTCCATAGTGTTCATTCTCGCATCAACTTTCTTTGTGTTTTCGTACGGAGTGGAGTTTGGTGACTCAAAAACCCGAAAATGGCTTACATCAATGCTCGTTTCGTTGTTGAGTTCAATTTTATTGACGCAACCCATCAAACTTCTGTTCGTCGCTGTTTTCTGCTCTTGTATTTGCTCGAAGTACGCCGGCACCGAATCGGAGGATGTTGATGAGAATGAACAAAAGCTGCTCTTGCAGGTTTCGTATTTACGCTTTTTGCAAATGTATGAAGACGCTCAAAAATCACTGTGATTTTTTTTACTTTATGTACGTTTACTTTTCCAGCCGAATCAACAGTATATCGGGAAGCCGGTAGCCTATCATGAAGACACACATGAAGCAGCAGTAGCATCTGAACTGCTGGACGAGGATCGAGCTGAACGACTGAAGGAGAAAAAAATGATGGCATTGCTGAAAGAGATCTTCATCAATCTGTCATTCACATTCATTTTGCTGACTATCGCATACGGAAGTCGCGATGTAACATCGTATCATTACGCGCGGCAGACAAAAATCAAGTAAAAATTTGACATTATTTTTTTTGAAAATTCGCACTGACAGACATAGTGATAACAGCACCGCGTCATTCGTTTGTCTGGCAAAACCGCAAAACTTTTAACTTCGAGTAGAGAAACTTGTTTCTATTTTTTATACTTTCAAAACAACTGTCTCACACCAGATCTCTAAAGTAATGTGCAGTAAAAGTCATTCTAGTCAACTGTTTTTTTTGCAAACTGCGCACTTCAATTCACATATGGTCAACTCACATCAGCACAAAATGCTTGCTGATAAAGCACTGAACGGACAACAAAGTTTGGAGAGAAACCACCTCATTTGTTTCAGCTACATGGGCGAATGGGGCGACGAGGAGTTTCAATTTCAAAACGTTCGAACGCCCGCCGAATTCTACGACTGGGCGCGACACGTGTTTATAAATGCTTCTCGCGCTTTTTGGTACAACGGAAACCCACCAATTGACATGCGCGGCATGGTTATGGACAAGATTAGTCGCATGCTAGGCTACGCCGTTATACGACAAGTGAGGCAGCAAGGTAATTTCGAATCCTTTTATTTTAACATTTATAAAGAACAAGCAACATGTTTACACGATTTAAAACCAAGCATGTATTCGTTTTCAGATTCTGACTGCAGCGTGCACAGCAAGGTGGCACATCTGTTCAAGTATTGCGCCGATTCGCGGTCGTTTTTACAAGAGGATGACCAGGATTACAGCGCTGGCTGGTCGCCACTGGGTGATCACGTTGCAACGCGAAACGAGTACAAATACACAACTGCGAGCGAACTTAAAGGCTTGCCGATTGACGGCCGACTAAACAGCTACGGCGGTGGTGGTTATGTGGTGCCCATGTTCGAGCTCAGTCCTGACGCGAAAGCAAGGTGAACGGAAATTTTACACTTTTTTCTCTAGCACATTGTTTCAGTTTCAGGTAGTTCAACAAATCCATTGTCCCCCTTGGCAATTTCTTATAACGTTAGATGCTGCATTTTGAGAGGACTGTTATCAAAGTCTGGAATGTCAACCACGACAAACAACTATACGTTCCAGAATCGACCTACTGGAGTCAGAAGGATGGATCGATAATCGCACGAAAGGACTTTTCGTCGAGTTCGGCAATTACAACGGACAAGTGAATATGTTCATAGCTGGCTACATGTTATTGGAGAGCACCCGTGCGGGCGCTTACAGAACGGTCGCCTATTTTGAGCCTGTACGACTCTATCGATACAACGGCTCTTTTGCGCTACCGCTGTTAATTTGCGAGTTTCTGTTCTTCTGCTACATGATCTTCTTCATATTCCACGAGTTTGGCAAAATACGCGAAAAGGGCTGTCACGCATACATGACGAGCTTTTGGACTATCATTGATTTGGGCGTCATAATGTGCGCCGTTGGCGCTGTGATTTGCTATTTCTTGCGGTACTTTGCGACAGAAGATATCAGCTCGGAAGTGGTTGAAACAAATGGCAACGTTTACATAAAGCTTCAGGTTGATGATAATCATGATAATGTCAATGTAACTATTGCAACGAAACAAAAACGTATAAATTTAGCTGGCTGCAATGTTCGAAGAGTACTTCGGTTACTTCCAAGGTCTGTGCCTCTTTTTGGCAAACATCAAAGTTCTTCAACTGCTTCGATTTAATCAGCGACTAGCGTTGATCTTGGATACCATGGGCTCGTCGTTTGGAGAGGTAGTGTTTTTTTTCGTTTTTCAAAAGTAGATTTTGTGCTGGTCAACATGATCTCGTCATGCAGGTCACCGGTTTCCTTGTGATGTTCGCCATCGTTTATACAGCGTTCTGTAGCGCCTTCTACCTGCTACTGTCCACAAAATTGCACGAATTCAGCAATTTTCTGCTCGTCAACGAAGAAGCGTTCGCGTCGATGTTGGGAAAGTTCTCATTCGAATCGATCGTCGCCGCTTCAGACCTTGGTTCGCTATTTTTCATTCACATTCATGTTATTATGATTCTGCTTACAATAACCACAAAATCAGTCGCTGATTTACAGCGCCGTGGTTCTTCTTTTTCTTCATGATCGTCCAAGCAATGATATTGATAAACATGATGATTGCAATTGTGACGTTTTTCTTCACTGAAATTAAAACTGACGTGAACAGACAAACGGCCGAGTACGAAATCTTCACAATGCTTGGCGCAAGGGTGAGTAAAAAACTTACAGATCAGAAATCTGGTCCTGAATGTTTTCACGTTGACTTGCACTTGAATCAACCATTGCGTAAATTCCAATTGTTGCAAATGTCAATAAATTTAGTTTAGCAAAAAGTTGGCATACATTTAGTTACATTTGAAATTGCATACATTTTGTCTCAGCAGCTTTGTGTCTACCAGTTTCTTTAAAATTCAGTTCCGCAACATGCTTGGATTGAAAGAGTCAACAGAAATGACGCGTGGATTCGAAGATCACAAGTACTCCGTCGCTGCTGTAATGGACTTCCGCGCAAGAAGCGAACGCCTGATCATGCGAATGAATAAAACTCTGCGGGGTCAACTGAATTTAAGAGATCTGGCAAAACGTGCCAGGAACAACATCAAGGATATGAAAGCGCAAGACGCTAAGGAGTTGGAAGAAGCCAGAGAAGCTAGACTGAAACGAAAACACGAGGAAGCGTTGAAAAGAAAACTTTATTTATGATTATTTACAATTTGTGTGCTTCGATTTTTTTCTGAACGAAGCTGTGATCTTTTGACCTCGGTGATGCTTTTATTCTTACGGTGTAGCTAACGATACGACGAACTGTGACATTTGCAGATAATACGTTTGGTTTCAGATTGTTTATTTTTTCAGCTTTGTTTACGAGTAAATCTACAACAGTAATTAATGCAATGGAATTTAATATTGCGAAACAGACGCCCAATATTACCAAACCCAATCAACACTATCAAACTTCAATAATTACGAATGCAATAGTATAACACAAATATTCAGTCACATTTAATCATATGATTCGTCAGCAATTCAAATTTAAATGTGTCCCTGACCTTGGTTTAGCCAGTGAGACATCACATCC
>JASANC010001207.1:0-55459 GCA_030248135.1 Theristus sp. LFF4_11 | reverse complement strand
TACTTGAGAAAAACGGTAAAGATAGAAAGAGGAAAAGAAGGCTGGAGGGAAAGTGCAGCGCATGCAAAAAGCCCAAAATACAACAACCTAAAAAAACAGAAGATGTTCAAACAAGCCAGCAAGCATGTTCTTTTTGCAACTGTTTTGCAGGGATTAAAATTTAACATGTTGATTCAGATAAATCATGCCCATTCGCGAGCGAAGCGGATCGGCAGACCGGCATCGTTTTTTTAACTAATGGATTCTTCGTGCTATTCTGTTTATTTTTGTCTTGCACACATGATTGGGAATGATGCTGGCCCTTTTGAAAAAGACAACTCCTAGTCTGCGACTGATTCCACCTTGATGGACTTCCTTATTTATTCGCCCATACACGTACATGTGGGTGCTATGAAACTTATTATACATGTATGAAGATTATTGCGGGTAAAAATTTTAAGTTCAAGATTCATACGTGTGTGTAAGAGAAATTGTTTGTCACTAAAAAATATACCGTATTACCCCCAATAAACCCCCATGGGGGATTAATACGTCAGCGACTTTTAGGGGTAGGGGTTTATTGGTGGGGGGGGATTATTGGTGGGGGGGGGGGTATTTACAAACAAATTGTAGGGGTGGGGTTTGTTGAAAAATGGCAAAAAATATAGATACCTTGCATGGCAGGCAAGAAAGTCGCAGAAACTTCTACTCTACATAGAAATTTCCTTTTATGACAGCCTTTTGTAATGAAATTACCATTAACTCATCCCTTTGGGACCTTTAGAAGCACAATTTCACCAATGTGTTCAGCCATTCAGCCACTGAATTCGCTGGGTATGTGTTTCAAACAGGTTTCCAATTAACCCCCATGGGAGATTATTTGTGGGGGGATTATTCGTAAACTTGTCGTGGGGGTGGGGGTTTATTGGTGGGGGGGATTAATGGTGTCGGGGGGGGTTAATGGGGGTAATACGGTAGTAATGCCTTGATGTACACGCCTCAAAGAACGTAACAAAAAACTAAGCTTCAACGAAATCAACTAACGTCAAGAAAGGATTTTAAATCATTCAATTGTAAATCGGTGAAATAATGTTCGTGCTTTTGTGCTCAAATAAAAGTGATTTTTTACGCATTTTCACAACGTGATAAAAAAGAGTCTTGCACTATCGGGGGGCGGGCACATGCCAGTTGAATACGGCAGCGACTGTGCATCAATGCGCTGCTGGCGCCTGCAGGATGCCAAGTTCATGGCACACCTATTTGCGTAAAACACGCCGTCCGTGCCGCAAACTTTATCAACGTCAGTCTTATCGCATCTGCAAAATTTGCCCGTTTGGGTTAGACAAAAAATGTACCCGTTTTGTATTTTGTTCTGCGAACTTACTGTATGTCGCAACGGCACTCATCATCATAGCACATTCCACCAAACTTGCAGTTGCCTCTTTCATGGTCATTCCAGCATGCTGACCCGTCCGCTGCAAACATTCACCGCTAAGCTTTATGTTTCAACTGGTCAGTTTTGGAAAACAAAGTGCTTAAAACTAAAGTCTAAAATAATGGTGAATAGAAACAAAGATGTCGCAAGCTTGTGCAGGTTATGAAAACAAAAGTGGCTTTCACAATACAACTATTTTGTTTAGCGTGAATTATTCACCTCTATAAAACAAAAAATGGAGGATAACGCAAAACAACAGGTTATGGAACAACAACCCTGAAGATCCTGAAGTTTCAATCAGAATGCAGATGGGTCGGTCTCAAATTGGCCAGACTCAATCTGGCTCCGGTCTCAATCAGGCCAGTTTCAATCGGGCTCGGCTCAATCTGGCTCGGCTCAATCTGGCTCGGATCAATCGGGCTCGGCTCAATCGGGCTCGGCTTAATCTCCCTTGTTTCAATCTGGCCAGACAGAATTTTTTATTGCATGCGTGTGTGCACTACACACGCTCTCGGGGGAGAAGTAAAACGCACACACACAAACACACACGTGGCGGTCAATAATGGTCTGTGTTTCTTGACACGTAACAAGTAAAAAAACAATGGTATGACTTGCACCTTGTACATTGTACAATTTTGCAACTGCCATAGAATGACCTACCATGCCATATTTTGACCTGCCCCCGAACCCCAGTGTATGGAAGGAGATATGAAGTGACACTTGACCAATGGGGGCGGAACTTCACAAATGGCCCAAATCAAGCCAGAAAAATGGTACATAACATACAATGAGTGTTTCGTGGTTGCTTCTTGCTGTCCGGAACTCAACTACGAACCGAAGTCCGTGGGGTGTGTCTCATAACAGGAGCCAAACGGCTTGAAATCGCTTTTACTGAATATCATGTTTCGGTCGCTGTCTTCTACAGTTGGTTATTCTTTTTGTTGCTTTCTTGTTTTTTCCGTCTCTAGATAACTTCTCATTTCGTGTCTTTATGAAAAATCTATGTTCAGATTTGAAATCATGACAAAAAATTGGTCAGGAAAGGTAAAAGAAGTGTAAAAATTGGTTCAATATAACTCGAAAAACATGCATTCTTGCAGAAACCAAGGCAAAAAGGGAAACCAAAAAGCGTTTATTTGTTTACATTCCCACAATTTTATGACATAAATAGAAGATACACACAAAGATATAATAAAAAATTCTGTCTGGCCAGATTGAAACAAGCCAGATTAAGCCGAGCCCGATTGAGCCGAGCCCGATTGAGCCGAGCCAGATTGAGCCGAGCCAGATTGAGCCGAGCCAGATTGAAACTGGCCCGATTGAGACCGGAGCCAGATTGAGTCTGGCCAGTTTGAGACGATCCCAATGCAGATACATACTGCAAAAAGTGGATAAAAATGGAATGTAAAAAGGATGCAGAAAAAGGAATGACAGCAACACAACAACAATTCCATTGTTTTGTGCAGAAATGGGGTTAACTAATGTGCTTTGTTTCATTAAACTCAACTTGTTCTTTCGGTCTGGGCAAAACTCTCCCCGCGTTGTCTCGATACGAAAATCGGACTCTTTGTGCTACTAGACGGTGATATGTGGTTAAGTTGACTAGACGTAACAATCAAAACCTCTTTTAGCACCTTTCCGCAGAAGTTTTTCAAAAACATGTTTGCTATTAGTTTACCAGTTGGGTCCTCTCCGTACTCATCGCCGCAAAACGACATATCCGTCGTACTCAACGTTTGATCTTTTCTTGTTTCACATGCTGATTTCATCATGTAGCACTCCGATTTGTAACTGAAACGAGTTTGCTTGTGTAAATGTTTTTTCTAATACAGTTTAAAAAACAAAGAACGTCATGTTCTATTTGAAAAAGTTTAGTTCAGTTCTTTCTGAAATAGAACAAGAACAAATTCCGCTCCAAAAGCGACTGCGCAAGTTGGAGCGTGGCATGCGTCACTGCGGTGTGCATCACCAAGCAAAAGTCGTTTACCGTTTGCCGTCTTCTCCACAAACGACCTCATCCGGATCAGGTTTTGGACATTTTTTCGGGCAAACGCATTTTCCTGCTTTGCATTGGCTATGCCACGGACACTCGATCTTCTCGCAGATATCTGAAAAAAGCATTTATGTGTTAAACTGGTTGTAAGCAACTACAATGTATTAGTTTGTAATAAGCTCTTGTCCGAGCACTCGAGAAATCGAGCCGTGCCTAAAAAGGCAGTGGGCACTTTATGACAGAAAAACTTGACGGCGGTCTCGGGTCTACGTATACCGTTCTTCTGGGCTAACCCTAGTTAAAAATATCGCCTAAAGTCATGTTCGTTGATTCAACATGGAATGTTTTTTCTTATGTAGACCAAGGTAAACTCATAAAAAACAGCGTGCTGTACATATGCAATCGTTTTTTTTTGAACAAATACGTTTCATCAGTTTTCTGCGCTCAGCCGCTCTAGAAACTCAAAAGGGGTGCGGTTCACGTTGCTTCCGAGAAACATAGAGGTTCCATCGGGAAGGCTGACGAGTGCAACCTCCATTTGGTTTAATTTCCATAAAAATTGTTTGCCCAAAACCAACATTCTATTTTTTTGCATAAGGCGTTTAATTACGGTTATGGGCACCAATGCCAAGGGTGAGCACTCTTGAAGGTTCACTTTCCTCTATTCCTCCCAAATTCACTGGTAAGGTTGTTTTTTTGCTTTTCTCGGCTTTTCCGGTACATTTACAAGCAGGCAGCATTGTACATTGTACAATGTATGTGTACCACGAGCATTATGGCTCTATTTAGACATCATGTAATTAATAAATCTAACATTTTCATCTATTCTTACTTTTAAACTCATGACATGTCTTCTCTAATTAATTCTGTAAGCTGTTATCAAAATGTGGAAAGGATGAAAAAGGCCATGTTAACTTGGTAATTCTAATCCTATCAATGATAAACAGAGACATTGACCGGACTTGTCAGGTCTTCAGAGGTGCTTCTGCACCTGAATATGTATTTTAGAAAACATGAACTTTTTTAGGTTCAAAAGAGCTCTCAATATGATGCAGTATTTAACCGATGGGTACTTTTCTGTCTATGTTTGCAAATTTCAGTCAAGAATACAATACATGTATGTATATTTTTTGAAAGTTGGTAAATGACATTCGTACATCTGTACAGGTTCACTTGTTTACATAAACGTGCTTGCTGTGTTTTGCTGTCACTTTTTTATGGAAAACGGTTTCACAACAAAATAGAGATACTTTGGAACAGGAACTCTAAAAATTAATGGCAGTCTTTTGTTTGCTTTGCGTTTGTCATGGTTTCTTTGCAATTACTATATTTAGTTAATAGGTTTTTGGGTTGTACCATGTACTACTATCTCCATACGTCAGTCCCACTTTAGACTTGAAGGAAGCTTCTAAAAAAGAAAAATATTTCCAAAAATGTTTTCTCTTGTGTGTGCCCTTCTGCTGTTTTCGCTTGGCCCAATTAACCGTGATCTGACGGCTGAAGCACGGACGATCATAATTGCAAATTTGGACGATGATCAAGCAGATTTGTACTTCAAAGTCAGTTTAGCTGAATTAACTGACAAATCAAATTGAACTTTTCAAATCTTTTCATATTTTTGATATCACCGTGTGCATGTTTTCAGGATGCCGTTGAAGCAATTGAAAACGATGAAAATTATTTGAATCAGCAACAAGCGGCTGCTGCCGAAGACCAACAGGAAGAAGAAGAAGAAGAGAAACGCGCTCGGCCACCAATCACTGTATGGAAAAATTAAACCATTTTTCTTGCCACTTTCAAATTATTTGCTTTTAGCTTATTACTCATCCAATACAAACAATGTGCTTTTTATGTGCTTAGCCTTACATTTGTCTTTTTAGCTTATGAACAGGTCTCGCCCACCAGTCATGGTAAGCTATTATTTCTTTAGCGGAAGCTAATTTGAGTCGCAAAGAGGCAAAATATTAAACTTGGTTAAAATTACCAATTTTTTAGCTTATGGGAGGCAAGCGATCTATTCCACCGGTTATGGTAAGCGGCTCGCAGAACTAAATTTTATGTCAAATGTTATTTGGACAATTTGAAAGCATTCTTTCGCAGCTGATGGGGCAAGGCAGACTCGTACAGAGTGACAAGCGTGCGCGTCCGCCAGTAACTGTGAGTTGATAAAACTGTTTGTCCAAATTATGTGCACGCATTTGAAGTTTACATTGTTTAAAACTCGTAAAAGCTCCAGGTTTGGTTGAACGTAAAATCATTGTTCAGATAAATTAGTGACGTTTTAGTTGTGTTCACAAGCAAGCTTTACTTTTGTGTTCGGCTTGTTGCAGCTGATGGGCGGCAAACGTTCTCGCCCACCAACAACGGTACGGTAGCTGAGTTTGTTGTTCAAAATACGCATCTATGCGGCAGCTAATTTTGTTTGGCTGATCAAGCTTTTTTACTTCAGCTGATGAAATCTAGCACGGAATGAAAAACAACAACAGGATACTAATTGTGATTCTATGCTACAGAACAAATGATTTGCCAGTTTCAATTCAACATCCGCTGATTTGCTGTATTTCAGAGTTGCGTGGCAACTCGTTGCAGCCAATCAGCAATCCAGAAGTCTGTTTATGCAAAAGTTCTAAAGTTTATTGACGTACTTGCCTCATGTTTCACAAGTTTTCATTTATCGACATATTTGAATTGTTACTAGATTACCTTGACGAACGCACGTTGTTGGCCTATGATTGTATGTTCAATCGTGCTTCATTCAACAGCATTGTGACGCACGATAACATATCCATAGATGTTCAATTTGGAAGGGAATTCAAATTCAGATTAATCTGCAAGCAAATTCAAGTCAGTCGTAGCGACAAATAAAAATTGAATTACTCTGCGAGCTGGCCAGGTGGATGGAGACGGCTGCTACAAATGTGGCTTGTTAGCGGCACGCACACAACTGATCAGCCATTAGCAATCTGATTCAGTCTGTCAGCTATCAATAACATGCAACCACACATGCTCAGCGCTCTAGTCTTTCCGTTGCTTCTATTTATTTATGCATTTCAAACTGAATTTCCGACCGGGAAAGAGATGGAAGCAAGTTCAAATGGCTGCTGGAAATTTAAATAAAAAACAGTTGATCCAAAGTAATATGAGACAAAATACACATCCTTCGGCTATAATTTATTGAACTGGTGCATGTTATTTTTTGTTTTCTCAGATTATTGATAAAAGAATTGAACTGTGAGCAATCATTATTTTGCTTGCACACTGCAACTCGTCAGATAGACATACGGTTTGGCCGAATAAATAAGACAGTCCTTGTATTTTCCCTCAAGGCGAGATTAGTCACAGACTAGGAGTTGTCTATTTCAAGAATACCAAGTTAATTCCCAGTCGTGTGTGCGTGCAAGGGAGATAAATGAACAGAATGGCACGAAGAATAAATTAGTTTAAAAAAACACGTCAAAGTTGACCTACAATTGAGTTTTTGAATGACTTTTTTCTTTCATTCAAATTTCGCGCGCTCTTTGCACCCTGAAAAAAGCTGCCATGTTTACTCGGCCATTTCGTATGTACATTGGTACAATGTTGTGTTATCATGTTCAAAGTTTCAGATGTGCCAATTAGCCATGCTAAAAAACTTACAATTACCTTTACCTTCACCGAAATTGTTATCGACCGCTGGTCTAAAATGAATATCTAACTATTTCTTCGCACCTCACCGCAGGACTGTCGGAAAGCATTTTCGGCAATGCGCGTTTTGGAAAGCCCTTGACCAATCGGCGTACAACTCAAAAACGTTGACAAAACTTGACGCCGATGTTGCAAAGGGCTCCAAAATGCTTTCCGACAGCTTCTGCGGGTAGCATATTCATTTCGGGCTTGCGGTAAAAACCGGTAAAGATATCGGTAAAAATATTTTCGCGTGGCACATGAACACTTGTTTGCGTTGCTTGGAGTTTTACGTCAAAGCCTCTCAGTTTTACTATTACAAATTCCTGACAGCATTCTCTATTTATATATATTTTGCCTGAGCAAAGATACTGGAGACGCGCGTGCAGTGCCTGCCCGTTCTCCTGCGAGTCTTTAGCAAATCGCTGGCGCCAACGTGCAGGTGAACTTGCAGCCAAAAGCAAGACGCCATTCACTCAGTACAATGGTGAGTGACAGGCGGCGGGCAGCGTCTGTCATAGAAAAAACATAAACTTCTTACTTTTCAGTGTTTTGTTATATTGTCCCAGTTGTTTAGTTTTTTTTCTCAATTTTCAAACATTGCCAGGCGTTTAACGCAAACACGATATTGTTATCGTTGCTTGCATCGGCGTTGATCAGCAACGCATCTGCTGTCGAACATGAGCAAAAAAACGACAAGCGCATAAAGTATGCTGACGCGCTTCACTCTGCGCTCGAATACCAGGGACACAAAGCAGAAAGCGACGCAGAAAAAACCCATTTCAAAGCTCCCTTCGACCGCAATGAGCTACAGAAGCGCTTGTCGAAAAATTGGGACTTTGAAGTTTGTCCCTTTTTTAAACTTTCCAGAGTTGTTAGCTGTACACAGAATGCACTCTTTACACTACTGCACGTGCTGGTGTGCGATATTCAGAATAATTCAGAACTACTATTTTATTCTAGCCATTTGCTACAGTTCTTAACATTGCAGAACTTCTTCAGACGTGAGTATCGCAATGCGCAACAAAGCGGCTGGGGTCGCAGTAAACTGTTTCCGTTCGGCTATCCGGCAGCATAACAAAATGTGTTTGTGAAATGATAGTGAACATGAAAGATTTGATTCAAAATAAAGTGCAAACTTTAAAGGGTTTGTTATGGCGTGTCTTTATTGCATCTGATTGTTCAGTTTTTATGAAGTTTGGTTTTATTTCTAATTACATGTTGTATTGGACACGGCTGAAACAATGATCACACATTTCATTAGCTTTTTCAGATTGTTTTGCTAAGCTGATGTATGTACATCGACTATCAATGAAAACCAGGAGATAGCAAACGCAAACGTGAAAACCAACCGCATGGTCCATTTGAAGCCGGCACAATAAACTGTCTGCTTGTACAAGCCGCTACTTCCAGCTCACATCGGTTGTCGTAGTTTTGGCCGTCCGTGCCACAAATTTTACTGTCCTGATGTTTTTATATTATTATGTTAAGTTCTGCGACTCATAGAAAATTGGAATATTTTTTGACGCGCCAATTTAAAGTTGCCTAAAGTGACCTTAAAACACGATAGGGTCATTTGTACTCTATCGAATTGTGCGTTAAGCATGACACTAATTTTTCTCTATGCACACGAACGCATTGAGTTCCGGAACCAAATTAGGTAAGTTGCTCCATTGAGAACAAGCAGCAAGAATGCAAACAAAAAACAGGGGAAAGACTGTGATGGCAACAAAAACGTTTTTCACAAACACCAATAACATTATTTGGCAACATAGTGACAGGCCGCCTATTAATGTGACGGTGCATGTTTGTTGCATCATTTGTGTGTCTGTCGCACGACTGTACCTCGCTTTTGTCGTATTCGCATTCGCTCGGCTTCGGGCACTCGCATCGTCCGTTGCCGCGGCCGTCCGTCACGCAGATCGAATAGAAATCGCAGTTCAGTGGTGCGCAACCCTCTGCAGTTTTTGGAAATAAAAGCATTTGATTGGCCGTATGGCAGTTCTAGGTAAATGTAGCTATTCTGTGGATATTCTCCATTGTATCGGCCAATGCGATTTGCAAAGTCGCGAAAAAACACTCATTAGGGAACGTATGTATAAAACAAATGTACGCACCGCAAGGGCCTTCGTATTTTGCGTAGACGTCAGTGTGGCTCCTGCACGCTTTTCGTTTCAGACGACATATATTATGATAAGTTATTCCGTCTGAGCCGCATACCTGCAAATGCGTAAAAACAGTCTTAGCCGCTTAAAACATTATTGGTCGATAAAACTAGCACACATCGTGTTTCAAAAAAACAAACAAAAAGAACGGTGAACCTCTTTGAGCTCATTGTTAGTGCACTTGGGACATTCGCAAGTAGCGATGCCGCCGCTGACGACGCAGACGCTGTTGTTGTGGCACTCGTGGTGAGAGCACAAGCCATGCCCTGAACAACAAACACTCGAGTCAGGCGAGCCAGTCCACTAGTGCACGTGGCGCAAAGCTTCCTGCTGCTTACCGCACGCTCCCATGTGCTTCACGTCGTTGTGTATCCTTCGCATGCATGCCAGCCTTCGCAACTCACATTCGTTTTCATAAGTCTCCTGTAACTTTGTATGTTTTATTTTGCAGCCATGTATAAAGCAAGAAAAGCCGAACGAACATCATCGCGGCCGCAGACTGGTCGCATCACTGGCTCACAGATCTGTTGACACTGGCAGCTCGCTTGATTCAGATCGTTGATGTAGCACTCTTGGCCGTGCTCACAGCGTAGACCTGCGCACGGATTGTCGCCTGAAATGAACCCGGTCATGCTGAACTGACAACGCAAAACACAAGTGCAATAACCGTTGTGCTTCTGTGAATCCGCTGGTCACTATTAACTACGTATAGTTGCCATATTTTATCTCATTTAAGGGGGAACTAAAAATATGCAATGCATGTCTGAATAAACATGTCGCTTTTTGCGGGTTACAAACAAATGAAAGAAAAAAGAGACCGGGTGTAGGTTTTCGGCATTGATTAAAAGCAGTTTGTGGGTACATCCCAAACCTAATCCGATCCTGTTGTTTTATTCCAGTTTGCGCTTTACAGCCAGTAACAATGACTTGTTTATTCGGACATACTGTGCTGCTAGAGCTAATGTGTCCAATCAAGAAAACCTGCAGCAGCCGCAACATCAGCGTTTTCAGCGCAACCTGAGAAATTGATGCAGCTACAAATGTTGTTTATGGGGGTGGTTTATTTGATATGTGCAACAAATTCAGTGTGGCTGTGTACGGTGACAGCAATGCGAACAGGTAAATAAGTGGACTAGAGTGCGACCGTTCTCGCAGCGTCCGTTGAAGACGACCCTGAGCTGATGTTTGAACTGTCTGCATCCGGTGACGCGCATGATGCAGGCGTTGCGGTAGGTTTTGCCATCGCTCGCACAGACCGGCTGCTCGTGCAGTTCGCACTGTGTGCTGCAGCGACACTCGGGCACGCGCGCCGCGTTCAGCTTGCACGTGGTGCCAATGGGACACTGCTGGTGGGCACACGGGTCTGAACGAGAATGAAACACATGCGTGTCAATAGGCACAATTGCAATGCTGAACAATCGTGTGCTATGGTCATTCACTGCAGAAAGTACATACGCACGAATGTGTGTGTACGAACGAGCAACGACTGTAAGCAAGCATTCGACATTTGCCAGCAACACTTTCAGCGAACGTACCGCATCTATTGGTGAATTTGATGCGAATGTCGCGTGGCGGCCTGGACGAGCATGCTGCGCTGCAATTTCATTGATTCTTATATTGTTGGAATAATAACGAAACAAGAAAACGTTTTTGAAAATGTCAATTTTAAAACTGTAAGTGGAAGTGTGATCACCTGGCACATTCTTCCAACCACGGTTTAAAAGCACTCATCGTCAAGGGTGAACCAAAAAATAGCGAATTTTAAAAATTCTATTCCAATTAAAACTTGACGTTGGAATTGTGTGCTGAGTGCACCTCATCCGAGTTTTTATCATCTTCCATTTCTACAACAGCGTTCTCCTATCTTCAAAAACAATTCAAAAGTTCATTCAAAAGCTCTTTGTTGTTGAAATTTTGGAATTGATTAATTTTTTTAATCCACCCGGTCATTGTTATCTGTGATGTCCTCTGACAAACCGATTTAGTTCACAAGTGTTTTTGTAGTCCCTGCCATCAGAGCCACAAACGGGCTGTGAGCCAACGCTGTCTCCGAAGGACGGACACGACCGCGGACAGACACACGTCGCCTGCATCGTCACTGGATCCACTTCGCAGTGCTCGCCAAAGTTGCACACTTTCTTCACACATGGATCTTGTACCCCTGTGCAAGTAAAACGGCACACACTCACTGTGATAAATCGTAACTGCTTTGGTTATTTCACATAATGCTTTTGCTGTACTGTCTTGCAAGCTTTAGACGCGATTAAATACATGAAGTTCGCTGCTTGCGGTGCCCCCCTGGCTCGTATCGTGGCTAAACTTTGCTTTAAAACACGGTATTACTTTGACTTTCAAACCTTCTGGCCATGCATAACATGCGGTGACTGAACGAAGAACGATTGCCGATGCAACACACAATGAATAAAGGTAGAATAAGCAAAAGTAAGCAAACGCCATATTATTTCGTTGCTGTCAATACATGCACTTATTGATTATATTGTTTTGTGGAATTGGCGTTTTGTGGATGTGCAATAGTTTTGTTTCTGGAACAATACAAACAATGTTTGTTGAAAACGATGAACAGACCAGTTTTTAAATTAGGAAGCAAACAAAAATACAGAACATCAATAAAATTCTGTAATTCAAAGACTTTTCTTTATATTGCACTGAAACAATCAAAACTCTGAATTTGAAACCACTCATATTTGCGGGGGGGGGTGTTCCAACCACTCCAACCACTGCGAGTTTTGATACAATGTGTAGAGCACTGCCAGTATTGCTCCGCGTGCGTCTCAAAATTGTCGCGCATTTCTTGAAAAAAAACGTGAATTGATTTTGGGGCCCAATTTGCTTCGGAGGTGAACCGTCTAAAATAGCGTTCAAATGCACGTACAGTAGTAGTTGTTAAATATAAAACGGACATCGCATGTGTAATAGAGATGTATTACTTTTGAAATTAAGTCGATTTATCCGATTCTATTTTCATGCGAACTAAATGAAGGTACAAGTTATAGAACGCAATTTTGTCATGGAATTACATACTTCAGTGAGGCAAAGGGACGCGTGCGAAAAAATGCGAAAGGATGCAAAGAAATGCGAGCTTCCCATTTGTAACAAGTACGCGCAAGTGATATACAACGGCCGAAAAATATTCTTTAGTTGGTCAGCTGGAAATGGATGACTTTCCATGAAGTTCGCTGTCTGCGGTTTTGCCAGGTAGACGCATACCGCGGTGCCCCCTGGGCTCGTCAGTGCGGACACCAGGCAGAACTGTAACGCCAACGTCATGGTAGAGCGTTTAACGGTAATGCATTGTAATAGTTTTATCTCTGAGCTCTCACTGGTTGGTGATCACGTGATGCTTTCCTGAGGCTTTGCTGTGGAGGTGGAGATATTTGATCATCAACCAATCAGCTGATATCTTATAATCTAGAGTTCGACTGAACATGTGCTTCTACATTTGCATCTGCATCTAAAATTGCATCAAAATTTGATCTTTTTACTGCGTGCGTGTTCCAAGAGTAAAACTGGCTAAACAAACTGGCTGCAATAAACTAAAGTACTGATAGGATAACATCCAGGGCAAATAGGCGTACCGGTAAAATATGGGGCGTAACTAAGTTGCATGCGCCCAGCAAAGGAAGAAGAAAAACGCATATAATTTGAATTTCAAGACAAGAAAGCTATTGCATGGGCCACACTCAAAACGTGCCAGAACGCAGGCATTTGTAATTGTTGGCCGCGAGGTCTGGTCTCTGGTCAAATAACTTGGTCAGCACTCGAGGTTTAAAACAAGTACAACCAAAAACCTTTTGTTTGTTACTTAATGATTTCACTCCTATCTTTGTTCAATCTTACTTGTGACGTTACACTGGAAGAAAAAATCTGAATTGACATTATGGCGCGGACAGGCATTTCCATTGACACGTGACATGAAGTGCTGGAGAGCCATCGATGTTCATAAGTGAGGGAGGGACACAGCGGATAAGCTTATTTCAAACTTCGCTTTTCCAGCGCACTCTGCCAAACTGTGCGTGTGATCATTTTTACGAACTGTCTTATATATAATGCTTATTGCTTCCTACAAAATTCGTTGAAGCAAAGAAAGGCACAGCCTTTCACAAATTCTATGGTTTTGAACCATGTGAGAAATAACTCAGTATGCGCGACACAAATGCCCAATATTGCAATGATAGCACCGGCTGAAATTGTAGTGCAAGATGGCATTATGTCCAGCTAACGATGGCATATTGACCGTTTACTAATGGACATGTTTTTTAATTAAAAAAACTCAAAAGAATTTTAACACTAAAGTAGTGATCAGGGAGTTGAGTTAAACAAGCGGCTATTTTTTACAACTTTTTGTTGTGCAGTTACACGAGAGCAACCAAGACACCCAGATCAATCCCATGAGAGGGTGAATTCTTTGGTATAAGAAAGTCGGAAAACTTTTTCACAACAACCAAATGATGTGCTGCGCAGCATTGCTTATTTCAATCTAAAAACCAAATATATTCTTTAAGGTGCACCAGTCGACCAGTGTACATTCAAACATACAAAAAAGCAAAGTACGCAAGTGTGAAAAAATATATGTGCCTGCCAAAAAATGTTTTTATGCCATATTATTTTTAAAGAACTTTTTTCCTTCATCCATGGAGCGTGATGCAGTGCGCTTGTGAACTACAGACTAAATAGTACAGACAGATCATAATCTAAGAGTGGATGTCGTGACATATGTCACGATATTCTGCAAATGAATTCAAATCGATTGAAGTGGTAGTTTTCAAAACAGCGTATTTATGGCTTAGAAACTTGTGCCCACAAATGTTTATTACAACTATTGTATATGTACATGCACAGCTAGCTTAGTGTATCCAATCGTAGTCCAGCTATGTACAGGATGATCAAAAAACGTCTATCATTAAAACGTTTCGATCTCGCGACTGCATCATTGCCTGAAGCTAAAATTTGCACCTCTTGTAGCCATTTGATTCCCATTTGCTGTGTAAAATGTCAGCCAAAAATTTCAATGAATGGGACTACGGGGCCAATCCAGCGACCGCTCAGTGACGTGTCTAGCCATTAGCGAACAACGGTTGACACGGTGCATTGAACAGTTTAAGCGACTAAAACAAGACAATTATGGAGCAGATGACAGTAAAACAAAAGACGATGTGATATTGCATAAAAGTATGATCTTTTATTTTGGTACCGCAACTCAATGCGCGCATAGGTGTGTAGGTAAACAGTCTCATGACGCGGGAATTCAAAATTGGTAAAATGATCCGAGTCCCCCACATAGGGCCGAGTCACTTAGGTGACTTTGAATTGCCACATAAAGATTGAAACTAGTTTTCTTTCTATGTACGTCGGCACACGCATTCAGTCGCAGAACTTAAAAAAATTGATAATACGATTGTGCCTTTTTTGAGTTAACATTTTTGACTGAATTTTTACACAACAAATGGGAACCAAATTACTATACGTGGTGCAAATTTCAGCTTTAGACATCAGTGTAGTCGCGACTCGCGAGATCGCACTGCTTCAAAAATTGACGTTTTTTATCACCCTGACGAGTGACATAGAAAAACAAAAGTTCTTCATCAGTAGCAACAGTTTCAGCCAAATCTGCTGATGTGCTGCTTCCTCTTTTGCTCTTCAGCGTACATGTACATACGATTGTTTATCTGCAGCTCTCAAATCAAGTGTTTTTGTGCATTTTGTATTTTGATGGTTTGGGGCGCCTGAAACTGGGATATACAACGTATTTTGCGATTGAGATCTTGCATACATCTGATAACATCTAAGTACATGTACATGCATGTACAAATAATACCAGTAAAAACACAAAACGAGAGAAACATGCTCATGACATAACGCAAAGCCAAAAAGCGATACGGCTGAATCGTACCACAGCTGCTGCAACAAAAACTACAATCAAAAATAAGGCGCCGAAAAATCTGTATAATCTTCACAAAATTTTGATTTGTTTTTTTGATTAAAAATTTTAAAATTGTTTAACCTTGATTTGTTTTTAACCTGCTGCGAGTCGCTATTTACAGTTTGTGCAAATAAAAGACGTGCAAATGTAAACGAAGCAAAATTTAAGTGTGAGCGTCAGTGACGACTTACGACAGGGTCCCGGGTGCATGGGAATCAACTCGGTCTGTGTCTTGCAGGCGGCAACACGCATGTGGCACTCGGAGGCGTAGCTTTGCTGGTTGGACGCGCACACGGCACCCGTGAACAACTGCGGATTCTCAATCTGACAGTCCGGGCAGACGCACTTCGCACGCCCGTGGCTCACCAGACACGTCGCCCCGAAACGGCAGATGCGCTTTTCACATGGCACTGAAAAAAAACTGTGATCGTTTCATGAAGACCGCAGGCACAAAAGTTTCACGCCTTAAGAAAAAACCCAGCAACCGAACCAAACCTGTAATGCGTCAGCACATGGAGAAGTGTCTACCATAACCTAGTTTTGAATTCCGTGAAACATTTTCTTTTTCCTATCCCCGTGGGCAAACGCATTGAGCCCCAAAACCAAAATAAAAGATAATACATTGTAGTTGTTTTAATTTTTTTGTTTCTTTTTGTTTTTTTCGTTTCGTAATGCAAGTAAAATAGCGGATACACCGAACTTACTTTGCTTAATAGGCTTCCGCTTCTTGTGTTGTTCGCCTGAAAGAGGAGAAAAGAAAATTTTGTGGGTTCGGTAATTCAAGTATTTTATGTGATTAGAAACATATCCGGAAATTCCAAGTGAAACACTGTTTCCATCAAAGCATATGTGCAAATTACCTTGCGCCAATTTTTCGCGCACCGACTGCTCAATGACAGTGTACACAATAATCATAACAATCACAATTAACAGCAGAAAACATGCGGCCGAAATGGTCAGTGCAAAGTTGTTGCAGCGCACTTTTAAACGGCCTCGGTTTCTGGTTTTACTTGGGTTGACGCAATCAATGTTAGTGCTGTCCAGTGTTGCTGTTTGTTGTCCGCTCGCAAGCAGCCTCGCTTTGGTTGGGTCCGTCACAAAGCTACATTTGTGTCGTTTGCTGCTGCGAACCGTTGGTGATCTGCCAGTTTTGGCAGCGAGCAAAGTGTCATTGCAACGACAATTCTCCTCAATTGCCGGAAAATAATGGCGAACTGTCTCTGGATCGGTGATTGAGTATGAATTTGAGTGAATCGAGTTTATCAGAACATCAGGGAACGTGCTGCGAGCATTGTAACTCGGCGCTAAGTAGAGCGCATTGCCTGCCGCGATGGTTGCATTCGTGGCATTTCTGCTTGCAACCGGCTTGTTTGTATATTTCACATTTTCTGCTGACATAAATTCTCTGTTTTCTGTTTGATTAGCGAGAATGTAACTGCCGCTATTTTTCATAATATCCGTGCCGAAGAATTAAAGCATCAGTAGTACACTGTAACAAATTGTATTTTTCACCAGCCGCTTGAAATTCATTGAAGCTGCATTATTGTCTCACCAACAAATAAATTTATGCTGTGTGGACTCATTTTAGGACACATGTGTTTGTTTCTCTTCGTTTCGTTTCAGTTTTTCACAAACGTTCAGAGGTATTTGGTTTGTCGCAGAGTTTGAACTTGAAAATATTGGCTGGTGTGTTCGTATGTTGAATGAACGCACACAGTCAGTCTTGTGCAATGTGCACAATTCACAGCCAAAACATCTGGGCGAATAATAAGCATTTTATGTCCACAATTGTGAAACTAATATTATGCACAGCGTACGAATAAATCGGCATGTATAATGTACAGGGTGGGCCAAAAAAGAGCAAAATAAAATATGGCTCGTATTCATCAGCGGTAAAAGTTTATTGAGCTAAAATCATACACGCTTATAGAATGTATGCCTTCTTGTGTATTCAAATTACAGCTGAAAACATTGATGCAAATCGCTGCAATCAACAAAAGGTGTTTTTGATACAAGTTCTACTCTGGATAAACATTGTTCAAGTTGTCGTTTGGGCGCTCTAAATGTTCATTTTTTGCACAAGAACTCTGATTTGCCAGTCTTTCAGAGTTGTTCACAATTGGTCGCCGTTGTCTTTAGTGAGAGTGTTCAAACGGTCGACCCACTATCCACCACCGTGGCTTTCTTTCCCGCTAAAACCACAACGTGGACTTTATTCATTTTGGTCCAGGTCTAACTGTAGTATTACCAAAACATTTTATTGTTTTTGAAAAAATGTTGCTGAATACCACAAGATTTGAGTTTGTGCATCAATGATTTTAGCTGAAATTTGAATACATAAAACATAAATGTTCCAAATTTCATCTCATATTTCGTGATTAATACGAGCCATTTTAAATTTGCTCTTTTTGACCCACCCTGTAATTGACGGTTTTGTTTTTGAAACCGTTTTGGCAGCCTCAAAATAATTTAGCCTTTTGCAAGTCGTGTGTTTTAAAGTTTAAGTTATCTATCTCTAAATAAATACCAGCGTAGCAAAAACCGGCGTTGAAAATCAAAATATGAGTTCCGCATATGACCATTAGCGTGCGATAGAATAAACGTTCGGTATTTTTCTTTCCATTCAGCGGCAAACGATGAAAACTAACGCAAAATGGCAGTTTTCTTGCTGCGTTCCTTCCTGCATCTTGAAGTTAAGACACACGAACGAACATCTCCAGAAAATTGCTTTATGGTGTGTAAGTTTTTTAGATGTATGAACATTGTTGTGAAATGAGAACCGTTGTTTTTATTTGATATTTCTAAAATTCTCAAGGGAATTTTACTGGCGGACGACAACAGAAAATCCATGCAAATGTGAAAGAATTATTTTTCACACGCGTAACCAGTGTTGCCGCGGTTCACGTGGGTCGCGGGCGGTTTCGGTAAAAACATGCTCAAAATGTTTCGGTACGTTTTCGGTACGGTTCAAAAGTCAAAAACCTTTCGGTACGGTTTTGGTACGGTTTATTCAAATTCCTGGCGGTACGGTTTGGTAACTGTCATTTTCGGTTGTAAAAGGGGCGAATGAGAAACATTGTGAAACATACAAGAAACACAAAAACAACTGAAAATACTGTATCTGTGACGTTTTCAACAACATTGAAAATTTAATTTAAAGCTTCATAATATACTTCCTAGTGGAGACGGCATTTGGTTGTCAGAAAAGTTATCACCTCTTATCATGGCCACAACTTGCTGAACAACAGTTTTGTGAAACACAAGGATCAGCAAACAAACTTATACATTGCAACAGTAAACCACAAAAGCCTACGAACGAAATGACACGAATTTTGACCTTATAAAATTCGTGCGAGTTTTACATGCATCATAAAACAGTCTCAATAAAATGTGAAAGTTATTGAGCTTGCTTCATCAGCTTGAGGACCACGGATACGGGTTCCGAGATACATAACCTAAATACGTGTGTATGTCAAAAGTGACGATGAAAAACGGTCCTAAGTCACAAAAAATTGAATTCAGCTCTAAAAGCTTTCAGGAAGTCATAGAAAAACAGTTCAGTCGTCAGCAGCGAATTACCGAAATTAACCAGATGGACATAAACTGTTCTTTATCGTTTGTTTCTTTTGGGGGTCAACATGAATGTTCAGAAACTGTGGAGTGAGAAAACGAGCTTTGTCTTGAAATACTAACGAGTTCAAGGCAGAGGAACTATGCAGCATGATATCCTTGTGTGACACCAACTGACGACACAACGCCCAGATCAACATGCATAGTTTTACTTTCTATATGTTTTGTAACACACGCACAAATCACACGCAATGTTGTATGGAAATCATAGCAATCGGCTGATTCGCTGCTTTTAAGCCATTAAAACTAAAGCCGTTAAATGTCTTATTCTTTTTTTTGAAAAGTTCACATGTCTTCAAATCGAACACGCATTTCACAGTTTCTATACGCATTTTTACAAAGCAGTAAACAAAATGAACTTTATTTCTGATTCAGTATAAACATACACATAAGCATATGGCATGGTGCACCAAATAAACGCGGAGCATGGCAAAAGCGCAGAATGTGTTTCTTTTTAACGAGGTTCCACTGAATGAGCCCTAGAAGGCAAAACACATATTTTCCTTCGATATTATTTGATAACATGCCATTTCATTTTCATTTACGATGGTTATTAACGCATTCTGCAATGCACACAAACTATAGGGCCGTAGTATGTATGTACATCACATATACATACGTATGCATCAGGGGTCATGAACGTGTGTAGCTCTCACGCGTAAACAAAATTCTTTCTTGATTTTGAGTTGAAATGTTTGAAAGGGTGCAAAGTTTGAACACCACTTAAAACCTGAAAAACAATGTGCGTAAACACAGCCAATCGTTCGGACTGCAATTAGGTTGCAAGCAGTGGGTGGGAAAATTATCTAATATGTGTAAATATATGTAATATGAAGACGCATGTAAATGGTGGAATATCATGGTGTTCGTGCAGGCAGTAAGAAACTTGGCTTAGGAATTCCCTGCATTTTTTCTCAGTTAAAAAATGCAATACCACCACATACAACAAATGTTGTGCCACATGCAATGATGTAATTACGAAGTGTACTGTAATGATTACTTTATAGTAAAATCTTTTGCTTACCATGTACTTTACAAGTTTAGTTGCACACGTTCATTTATATGTGTACAAGTTCTTAGTACGGTATGTACAGATAAGATAGTACACAATGTATTTATCATATTTGGATTAACATACGCAAAATGTTGAAGCATGGTTTTCTTTCAATTTGTTCAATCACAATGAGAATTTAAAACCATACATACACACAATTATCTAAAAATGCGGGAGACGCATATAAAAGGAGGAATATGGCCTTGTGTAAGCAGTGAAAGACTTGGCTCGACGCTTTTCAAGTCTCTGATGTGGTACACACGGATACAAGTACATAAGAGTCATATTTTTGCGCCGCGTTTGTTGTTTAAAAGCTTGCTGAAAAGCGCAAAAAGTTATTTTTCAATTGTCCTCTTCAGTTTAGTCTAAAATCACACCATGTGCGAAATTCTGTAAATTCTGTGCAAAAACAGAAACACCAGAGATTGCAAAACATTGCTGCATGTACGGAATGGCCGAGTAAACATGGCAGCTTTTTTCAGGGTGAAAGGAGCGCGCGAAATTTGAATGAAAGAAAAAAGACGTTTAGAAACCAGATTGTGTGCCAAATTTGACGCGTTTTTTTAGACTAATGGATTCATCGTGTTATTCTGTTCATTCTTTCTCCTTTGCACACATGAATAAGAATCATATTGGCATTTTTTAAAAAGTCTAGTCTCCGACTGATCCCGCATTGATGGACTACCTTATTTATTCGGCCATACTGTAGCTTTATCGTTGTTGCTAACGTACGCACCGCTGTGCACACAGCAGCACCAGTGCAAAAAGTGTTGTCTTCCGTTGATTTTCACCCTTTTTACCAAACCCTTGTGACAGGATACACCGGTGAGTCATTGCCTATGCTACAGAAGGAGACCTTGCGTTCCCCAATGCCTCTGCGACACACTTTGTGCAAACCAGTGTCAGCGATCTAAAGTCTGATCGTTATTTTAGTGGTTTTAGTGGTCGCTAAATGTTAGAAATAAAGCAAATGTGACAGTTTCATTTGTCTACAATGTACGAGGGTTGCGATGTGCACGGCGCAAAAATATGACTCTTATGTACTTGTATCCGTGTGTACCACATCAGAGACTTGAAAAGCGTCGAGCCAAGTCTTTCACTGCTTACACAAGGCCATATTCCTCCTTTTATATGCGTCTCCCGCATTTTTAGATAATATTCTGACTTTTACATAAGCCCCGAAGCTTGGACCAAAATCACAATTCGTTGGTCACACATTCTTCTAAACCCCGGACAAGTCAGGTTTTTCATTTTTCATTTTATGGCCGATTTCGCTTATGCTATTTCAACGGCCGATTCGCCCAAAATCGTCACGATTCAGTACCTAGAATTGCTCACATAAGAAATCTGACCCAAAAGCCGTGATCGGCGCAAAGAATTACCATGGAAAACACAGTTTTCTTGTTTTTCATTTCTGGAACGGTTTCGCTAAATTTCACGGCCTATTCGCCCGAAATCGTCACAATTCAGCATCTAGAGTTGCTCACATAAAAAAACTAACTCAGAATCGGCGATCGGCGCAATGAATTACCATGGAAAACACCGTTTTCTTGTTTTTCATGTCTGGACCGATTTCGCCAATTTTGACGGCCGATTCGCCCGAAATCGTCACGATTCAGTACCTAAAATTGTTCACATAAAAAACTAACCCAGAATCCGTGATCGGCGCAATGAATTACCCTGGAAAACACCCTTTTCTTGTTTTTCGTTTCTGGACCGATTTCGCCAATTTCGACGGCCGATTCGCCCGAAATCGTCACGATTCAACATCTAGAGTTGCTCACGTAAGAAAACTAACCCAAAATCCGTGATCAGCGCATTGAATTACCCTGGAAAACACCGTTGTTTTGGTTTTTCATTTCTGGGCCGATTTCGCCAATTTCCACGGCCGATTCGCCCGAAATCGTCACGATTCAGTATCTAGAGTTACTCACTTAAGAAACTAACCCAAAATCCGTGATCAGCGCATTGAATTACCCTGAAAAACACCATTTTCTTGTTTTTCGTTTCTAGACCGATTTCGCCAATTTCAACGACCGATTCGCTTGAAATCGTCACGATTCAGCATCTAAAGTTGCTCACGTAAGAAAACTAACCCAAAATCCGTGATCAGCGCATTGAATTACCCTGGAAAACACCATTTTCTAGTTTTTCGTTTCTAGACCGATTTCGCCAATTTACACGACCGATTCGCCCGAAATCGTCACGATTCAGCATCTAAAGTTGCTCACGTAAGAAAACTAACCCAAAATCCGTGATCAGCGCATTGAATTACCCTGGAAAACACCCTTTTCTTGTTTTTCGTTTCCAGACCGATTTCGCCAATTTCGACAGCCGATTCGCCCGAAATCGTCACGATTCGGTATCTAGAGAAAGACCCACGTTGGGCGCCAGAAAGATGCACCCAGAGACGAGAGCTACGAAAACCGTTTTAATGGTCAAAACCAGTCCATAGAGAATAAGACTTACAATATATAGAACACATCAGATAATTAACAATAATGATCACACACAGTAATTAGGTTGTAAACTTGCTTTCTTGCTCTAGAGTTGCTCACATAAAAAAACTAACCCAGAATCGGCGATCGGCGCAATGAATTACCATGGAAAACACCGTTTTCTTGTTTTTCATGTCTGGACCGATTTCGCCAATTTTGACGGCCGATTCGCCCGAAATCGTCACGATTCAGTACCTAAAATTGTTCACATAAAAAACTAACCCAGAATCCGTGATCGGCGCAATGAATTACCCTGGAAAACACCCTTTTCTTGTTTTTCGTTTCTGGACCGATTTCGCCAATTTCGACGGCCGATTCGCCCGAAATCGTCACGATTCAACATCTAGAGTTGCTCACGTAAGAAAACTAACCCAAAATCCGTGATCAGCGCATTGAATTACCCTGGAAAACACCGTTGTTTTGGTTTTTCATTTCTGGACCGATTTCGCCAATTTCCACGGCCGATTCGCCCGAAATCGTCACGATTCAGTATCTAGAGTTGCTCACTTAAGAAACTAACTCAAAATCCGTGATCAGCGCATTGAATTACCCTGAAAAACACCATTTTCTTGTTTTTCGTTTCTAGACCGATTTCGCCAATTTCAACGACCGATTCGCTTGAAATCGTCACGATTCAGCATCTAAAGTTGCTCACGTAAGAAAACTAACCCAAAATCCGTGATCAGCGCATTGAATTACCCTGGAAAACACCATTTTCTAGTTTTTCGTTTCTAGACCGATTTCGCCAATTTACACGACCGATTCGACCGAAATCGTCACGATTCAGCATCTAAAGTTGCTCACGTAAGAAAACTAACCCAAAATCCGTGATCAGCGCATTGAATTACCCTGGAAAACACCTTTTTCTTGTTTTTCGTTTCTGGACCGATTTCGCCAATTTCCACGGCCGATTCGCCCGAAATCGTCACGATTCAGCATCTAAAGTTGCTCACGTAAGAAAACTAACCCAAAATCCGTGATCAGCGCATTGAATTACCTTGGAAAACACCATTTTCTTGTTTTTCGTTTCTAGACCGATTTCGCCAATTTCCACGGCCGATTCGCCCGAAATCGTCACGATTCAGCATCTAAAGTTGCTCACGTAAGAAAACTAACCCAAAATCCGTGATCAGCGCATTGAATTACCTTGGAAAACACCATTTTCTTGTTTTTCGTTTCTAGACCGATTTCGCCAATTTCCACGGCCGATTCGCCCGAAATCGTCACGATTCAGCATCTAAAGTTGCTCACGTAAGAAAACTAACCCAAAATCCGTGATCAGCGCATTGAATTACCCTGGAAAACACCCTTTTCTTGTTTTTCGTTTCTAGACCGATTTCGCCAATTTCCACGGCCGATTCGCTCGAAATCGTCACGATTCAGTATCTAAAGTTGCTCACGTAAGAAAACTAACCCAAAATCCGTGATCAGCGCATTGAATTCCTACGGACTAGACCTTTTTCCTATTATTTTTCGTAGCTCAGACAAAATTTGTAAGAGTGAAAAGCTGATACCCAGTCGAAATGCTACGAACTGTAAAAAATGCACAATTTTGACGAAAAAAATGCCCGGGCAAAAAAATTTTCACAATCTACGAATGAAATTACCCCAGGAAACATTTTTGTTCAACTGTGAAAGTGTTCCAGCTAAAAATTGAAAGAGCGAACACTTAAAACCAGGTGAAAACCCTGCGAACTTTTAAAAATGCCCAATTTTTTACCCAAAACAAGGTCTGGGTAAAAAATTAATCCAATTTTCAAAATCTCCGGATGGAATTACCCCAGGAAACATTTTTGTTCGACTGTGAAAGTGTCGCAGGTAAAAATTGAAAGAGCGCACACTTAAAACCAGGTGAAAACCCTGCGAACTTTTAAAAATGCCCAATTTTTACCCAAAAACAGGGTCTGGGTAAAAAATTAACCCAATTTTCAAAATCTCCGGATGGAATTACCCCAGGAAACATTTTTGTTCGACTGTGAAAGTGTCGCAGGTAAAAACTGAAAGGGCGCACACATGTTGATTACATACCAGAAAAAAAAATAGAAAGAGAAAGAAGTAACACGATTTTCAGAATAGGTTTTTCGTGTCTAGAGCGTATGAAAAATCGTCCGATGAAAATTTTTTCGCGGCTCCAAGCACAACTTTGGGTGTTCGTTTCGTGTGCACAGAACCAAGTTTGTGGCTTATACTATGCTCGCTGCAGGGCAGCGAGAAAGTTTGAAAAACGCGCGCGAGGGGAAAACGGCTCATATTATGCGTGATGCGCTGTCCGCTCGCTGGCGCTCGCTCGCGCATTCGCATGATAGCTAGTACTGTGACTAAACGAAGTTAGTTACAAAACCTTCGAAGAATGCACATGCGGAAAATTAGTTTCGAAATGCCGAGACATGTTCTGAGTTACGTGCTTGTGAAACTTTAGCTCAAGTGCAGCGATTGAGCTTTTCTGCAACACAAATATGAAACGAGTGTTTTATGTGCAAACTGAACACGTTGACATATTTTTTATTCTGTACCTAAAATACAAAAGAAGTTCTAAATTATTGAAACAAGCGATAAACAAAACAGCATTCGATAACGCAAGTTAGTTTTCCATGAGATTTGCTCTCACACTTTCTGAATGTGAATGTATAAGCTTGCTATACTGCATTGACCACACTGTGCTATTTTAGAATAAAAGCTTTTGGAAATGTGTCTCTTGCAGAAGGTCTGTGACTTGGAAATAACTCGGTGAAAAGCACATTGGTTGAAGATTAGATGCAAAACTTTCGGGGTATGCGGCATTGGAAAACTTATTACAATTTATTATTTGCATGCATGTCTTTCCACCAATCAACTGTTTCCCGCATATGCTTACTTGCTGTATGTACTTTACCCGGTCAAATTAAATAAAATTGCCTGGCAGGAAATTATCAAGAGGTTGCACTTGCACCGGTCAACGTAAAAAGTGCTTGAGCTCGTATGCATATGAAATGCGGTTTTTCTGGCGTCGTAGAAATTTAAATTATGTTTTTTGTTTCTTAATCAATTTCATTACATAAATTGAGTGAAGAAGTGCAGACAATATTGCCAAGGAATCGCAATAAAATCTTGTCTTGATAGTTGATACTAAAAAGTAGGGATTATTTTTTATACACTGCCATTAAGTACAGGGTGATCAAGAAAACGTTAACGTGTCCACCGTTGAGCAAATCAACAGTAACCGGCCACTGCATCGCAAAGTTCTGCAAGGCTTCAGGCATCAGGCAGGCGGTCATTGAAAACAACGGTGGGCACATAGTTTAAAAGCGACTAAAACAAGACAATTATAGAACAGACGACAGTGAAACAGAAAGCGATGTAATATTGCCAGAAGAAAACTTGAATGACAATGATGACGCGAATCCCGATGCTTGAAAATCTGAAAAACAGTGAAATGTAAAATTTTAGATTAAAATACCATTGTGCCTAACTGTGTGTTAACATTTTCGGCTGAAATTTTTACACAACAAATGGCAAGCAAATGACTATAAGTGGTGTAAATTTTAAGCTTCAGACATTAATACAGTCACGATCGAAGCGTTTTTATCACCCTGTATTTCAATTCTGCAACAAACGTGAGTATGTAAGCTTGCGGCCATGTCGTTTGCTACTTTTTGAATCAACCGTTCAAGACAACTATTTTTTTCAAGGAGTGTGTCATTTTGCATTTGCAGCATGTTCCCTTTGCTATGCGCATGTGTGTGCTGTGGGTCACTGTGACGTGTGTTTTTCAAATTTTGTTTATTCACATCCCACCGCTTAATTTCAAACCAAATCCCTGAAATTTCGTGATTTATTTCTTTGTGGAACCGCACAGCTTAATATGACAACAGTAAATAGCTTTTTTCCGCAGTTCACTCTTTCCTTAGCTAATCTCTGGTTTGTCCACAGAAGCTGTGCGGTGAAATAAGAAGAATAAACATAACGCACCCTAAAATATCGGTTTCTCTGAAATGTCTTCCAATTTTGGATGTGACAAAGGGTAGTTTTCGCGCAGCTTTTTTGGCATGTTTGGCAAAAAAAGTATTTTTTGCTGTTTTTGTCTTTTCAAAAGTCAAAGAATGCAAATAAAGCATTCGATAACACCCATCTAAATGACTTTTCAAAAATGCACAGCTTGTGATGGACCTGTTCCTCCCTCCGCCCACACGGACGGAACAAAACTGCTGTCAAAATGTTTTTCTCAGATTTTCGTCCTAAATGTCTTACATGACATAAATCTCGATGAAAACCACATGTACAACACAATAAAAACGATTTTGAGTTTGACAGCTTTGCGATACAGCAACATTTAGAACAGGCCATTTTCAATTTTACAATGCGAAAATCTGGATATGAAACGTCGGAACATTTACATGCCGTGCTGTGCATGTACGGGTAGTTCCATGGAAATCCCCAGTAGAATTTTATTGTAAGCGTCAGTTTTTTTCCTGAGACAAAGTGTTTTCGTTCTTAAATTTCTTATTTCAGAAGCTTTCAAGTGATGTATACGTTGTATGTAGTATGTACAAACAACACCAGCTCAGGTCTAAAACCAAAACAGAACCACAAAAGATGACTGTCTTCCTTTTTGCCATCGTCGAGTTTAATGAACTCGTGGTTGGTGCGAAGCAAACACACCATGTGGTCTGGGTGGAGAAAACAATGTTGATCAGCTGCTTCTAAGTTCTAATGACGCCTCCAGGATGAACGATCGCCACTTTACTTCGTACAGCGCATGTTGTATGAGACAATTTGGTCTGAACCGCTCTACACTCTACGTCAACTGCACCATATTCAAGCTGTGTGCTCACAAACTTACGCAACACAATCATTCAGTTTTAGTCCGAAAATAAGGTTACTCCAAAGCAAACAGAACGTGCGTGCCTGAATGTGCCAATAAAAATTGTTGTTAATGTCATCTCATAAGAACCACTCAATTTAACTGGCATCATCTGTTTACAGTGGTGAAAAGTGTACAGCGCACAGAGAAATATGCATTTTCAAAAATATTGCTTGCTACACTACATATGTAAAGTAGAAATATTTATCCAGAAACTGTCCCTTTTTACTTCAAACTGATATTGTGACAACAGTTATGGACCATAACTTTGCTTAGTTGTGTGAATTTTTGTTGTAACGGACACCTTTGTACAAACAAAACGAGTGACACACGTTCCAATAGATGCTGGCGGTTGACTCTATTTCATTGGTGCACAACAGTGCTTGGCGTTCAAATTGTAACTCATTCTCAACGCAATAACCAACAAACTTTTTGACATGAAAATTATTATAGCAGCCCTTTCTGGATCGCTGGTTCTGAGAATAACAATCATTATTTTGTCTGGTGATAATCAACGACAAATCTGACAACGTTGATCCAAGTTCAAGTTTACCGTTTGGATTTGTGAAACCGATAAAATTCGCACGTTTACAATTGATCGTCTAAAAAAACAATGAGAATTGACAAAACGCATTCTGCTGAACACGACTTATAGCTTGCATTGTTAGCTGAATGTGTGTGAACGGTTTGACCTTACCCACACAGTCAAAAGGAAGAGACAAGTCATAAAATAACACAACAGGTGGAAGGTAACACGGTAAGAAGGCGAGAAATTCGGAATGTTGCGGCATGCAGCTAATTTTTTTTAAAAAGTCCTTTTGACCCCAATTACAAGAATTTTTGTGCATGATGGTAATTTATTAGTAACACAGAAACATTTGTCTTTTAAGATAAAAAAGCATTCGCAAGTTTGTTTGTTTGTTTGTTTGTTTTTGTTTATTTTGCAACCTCCCTGAGGTTCCACATCGCTTTTTTATGTTCCACCGCCTTAGCATTACGCCACATGTGGCATCTTTTTCTGACTCCGAGCAATGCGTAGCGTGCAACGCTGTGCATCCCTGTAATTATTTGTTATTGCCATATTTTGCTCTATCAAACAACACCGCTGAAAAAACTGCCATTGGTCCTCAGAGTTTCTTTAAATTCTCAGTCTGAAAATTTTTGCACGGTACATTGCCAAAACCGATGACTGAAAACAAAGTAAGAAAAATAAACCTCTGCTACTGCAATAGTAAAAGAAACTGCAAAAGAAACTAATCTTCGGTGCAAATATTTTCAGTGTACAACGAAAATAGTGTGCGGTTCCAAAATAATCCTAATGTACTGTCATACCGCGGCAATGTGTACATTAATGGTACTTTCGGTGTGTTTGTACACGCAGTTTTGTGTGCTTTGAGCAAAATATTGTGCAGCACCAAGAAAAATAAAAGTAGTTTTAGAGCTGCAGAGAACATTTTGCAACTTCAAGTCATGGTTGCTAGCTATTATTTTTTCGTGCGAAGGAGGCGGAGTAATGTTGAATGGATCTGTGGAAAAGCTGCACAGCTGAGAAAGCTGAACGCGCTGTTTCGAGCTGGAGCGTTGTCCGAATATAAATTAAATAGCTTCACTCGTGACACGAACTTCTGATTAGTTTTGTTTTTTTATTTTCTTGCACAAAACTGCCGTCAGATAACGTTCAGTTTTGCTGATTTCAAATTGCCGCGCAACCGTTAAACATTTTCTCTATCTGTGCGTGCAAAAGCAACGATACGTTCACCAAGTAAACAGTTTCATGCATGACGCGGGAATTCAAATTTGGTGAAGTGACCCGTGTTTCCAAAATACGGACTGGAACACTTCGACTAATTTGGATTGCCACATATATCTAATGAAACTAGATTCCATACCACGTCTGAAAACGCATTTAGTCGCAGAACCTAAAACATTGATAATAATTAACTGATTTTAACATATATGCAAGAAAGTATAGTGTATATGTTTTTTTTACTTTTTCAACTTTATTTTGTTGTTGGCGTTCCCTTGACCCGATAAGTTTTTTTTGCCGAACATACCAACAGAGATGACACAAATTCAACGATGAAAATTGGAGCAAGTGGAGCTTTTCATATGGGGAATGGAAGCAATTTTCACGAAGTTCATGATTAATTCATTAATTAATGTACGCACAGTTTTAACCCGGATAACAAAAGATGCTGAGGCTGGAATGGTAAACAAAGCACACCACTATCGAGCAGCATTGCCCCATTGTGACCAAATTGGCTGAATGGCTAAGCCATAATTACGTATTCAATGGTTATAGTTTCATTTTTGTGCCTCAAGTGGCCGACGGTAAAATGTTGTTTCTTCAAAGGAATGAATATTTTGGATGATTGCACCAGTAGAAGTTTATTATCCTAGTTTTCTCAAAACAATGTCAATTTAAACAAAACTTAAAATGGTCATTGAATGAAACCTCGCTTTCAATATTTTTTAATTAGTTCAGGACGATTTTCATGCAACTGATCAATATTCACACATGTCAATTATGCTGCATGTTTTGGTTTCGGGTCAAATTTACCGGAAAAGCAAGAACTGCCCGGAAATGGCGCTTGTTCTCTAATTATGTAGCCAGGTAGTGTGCTTTGTCAACGTTCGTGAGTTCCCAACAAAATTGAACACTAGAAAACAAAATCACTCCTCCTGCAGTGGAACAGAATTTCATATCTGCACTGATGGCCAAAAATCCAGTTTTTCAATCAATCTTAATCGCTGGTATTTTCCCGCGTGAACCTCAGAATACTACAGCGGTGGCGTATCAAACCATTCAATATGTTTGTTGTTTGTTACATTTTGTTTAACGTCCCACAGTTGTTACAAAGAAAAAACAGAAAAAGAACAGTCGAATTCACCCAACGCCCAAAAGAACCCATACAGTTTTTTTCTCTCACCAAATTCCCAAAACAGTGATGAAAAACCGCTATGTTTGTCTGAGTTTGAATAATGTAAGGCAACATAAAAAGATACACCGCGGTGGGCGATGCGCGGGCGCGCGTGTGATTTTAATCTTGATTTATACCGCACCTAAAGAGGCCTCAAAAACACGCTGTTTGCGGTTCGAAGCAGCACTTCAGTGGCTCGGAAGCGCACGCACATTTTAGTTTTGCGAACACCACATTCGTGTTTTGTTCTGATTGTGAACAAATCATTTTTTGATTGGACAATAAAAATTGCAACTTGCACTTTTTTTGCAAATTCCCATGACAAAAGGTAGCGCGCACATAAATGAGCGTTTATGCTCTGTGAAACAACACAGATATTCCCAGTGATATTATGATAATAAAAGTCAACAAATACATTGTAAACTGAACTTTACAATAAACGCAGCCAGTCAGAAATTACCTGAAGGGTGATAATACCTAAATCCGTCAAAATTGCACATCATAAACGCAAAACACATGGGAACGTAAAAAACGCGCGAACATTATCTGAGAACCATAACCGGATTTAGCAAACATTATGACCATTCGGTGTTTAGAATTCAGCTTGCATGGAATGAGCTAAACATGAAACATGCGGGTCGTTTTTACCCGTAAAGTCAATGCATAAAATCAATAGTAGCGTTATTTCCGTTTTTTGCGTCATATGCGCGAGAATTGGCTCAAAGTTCGTTTTTTTCTCAGGTACACAAAGAACACAACATTGCAGAATGGGCCTTAGAACACGCACAATCGCTCCATCAACGTTAGCGCACACTGAGCATGCACAGTTTCTCTCAAATGTTTCACAAATCAAGCGCACGTTTCCATTATTAATTGTTTTCAAAAAGAAAGCCACAAATAACTGGGCATGGGTGCGTACCTCTGGCCCAGGCGTCCAGCTTGTCGAGCGTGCGCAGGCTGACACGCACCAGACTCGAGTTCAGCCTCAGCGTGCCATCGCTCGTTTTCGTCAGCATGAAAATGCGCGAGTCCTTCAGCGTGGCGCGCGTGTCGCAAATGCGCGTATCGCCGAAGCCGGCGACTGGCACGAGCGAGCGACGCGGCGGCATCGCGTGGTGCCCCTTGAGCACGCGCTTCACTTGCACCTGCGCCACCCGCGTCTGCTGCACGTGCACTACGGTGCCCGTGAGGACGACGTCCGCCTGCCTGGTGCGCTCCTTCAGGCTCAAGTGGCGATCGACGCAGTTGTAGAGAGCGTTCGACTTTGCGTGGTAGTAGTAGGGCGTGTAGGCGCTCAGCAGCACGCCCACGAGCGCACAGGCAGTGAGCAGCCCGCGGTGTCTCTGCAGCGACGCGGCCTGTCGGTGCCACCAGCACTGGCCGGACGCTGCCCGCTGAATGGTGCTCGCTGCGGCGTTGTTGCCGTTGCTGTCCGCTAAGGTGACCACCAATTGCACTTTGTTGACAGTTGGCTCGCCAGTGCAAGCTGGCCTGTCACACTCACTCATTTGGTCACTGCGCGTCGGAGAGTCGGTGGCGCTGGCCACTTGCTGCATTGTTGCTGATATTGATTTTCAGCTGACGAATCTGTGTCGGTATTGAATATTCTTGGAAATACACTTATCGTCGTTGAAACGTATGAAAATATGGCCGTGCGAATACTCAGCCCATAATTGGGATGGTTTATAGAGAATGTTTGATTTTGAGGTTATTTCTGCAACAAAACGTTCTCTGAAAAAAGTTGCTGATATTAGAAAACCGGATAAATTTGTGAGCCTCGATTGCAGCAAACCCGTGCTAACTTTATTATGAAAAGCTATCCAGGGGAATGGAAAATTATTTGGTTCGGAACTTTTTCATCACAATAAGCTTTTTTCAAAAAGCGTTCAATAATAATGTGGACAATGAAAGGATAGTGCCTGGCACTTTTAGAGCAAAAATGGTACTTCCGCTTCGGTTTTCTAAGGATCTGCATTTCTGTGATAATTATAAAACGGTCTCGGCTGCAAAATCGGATTTTTTCATGAGGGTCAGGTTACTTTTGTTATCGATCAGCCATTTTCAGCCAGAAAAGTTGCGCGCGGGAAAAGCAAACTAAACTGAGCTCTGGGGTGAGAAAACGCAAAAACGGAAAAAAATACAACCGGAAAGATAAAATGCACAATAATACAGTAAACGGAGAAAAAGCGAAATACACTGACAAACAAGCAAAAAATTATGTTGCGCAACAAACAACATATCATCGTGTTTTGTTGTGTGTGAATAGAGGAATAAAAATAATCGTTTTTGGTTGTAATTTTTTGCAGTTGTGCTATGGTTTTTTCGGTTCCATAACTAAAGCGAAATATTCGCACAGACAGGGTGTGTGCTCATTTTGGGTACAACCGGGTAACAACCAATAGGTAAGTAACCGTTGCTTCTGAGATTGCATCCAATTACGTCTCAAGTGCTCGTTGTGGTCTGTTATTTTCTTGTTATAGCCCAAACTTCACTTTCGGGGTGGCCTCTCCGTCCCTGCCCGTTTATCTTGATGTGCCCCGTGTGTGACGGCGGGAGTCAAATTTCGCAACGAATAGTACGACAGATGAACTCGCATGATGTAACACAATACAAAATTATGTAAAATAAATATAAAGCTCAAGGACGAGAAGCCACAAGGTTCATCTTGATAGAAGTGGGAGGAGAATTTTTGGCATTTCTGAGTGGTTGAGATATAAACAAAACAGTTCCAGAACGTGAACATCTGACTGAATCAGAATACATCAGTTAGTGGGACTCAGTGCTATAAATTTGAAAATGGAATAAAAGCATGGCCGCTTTTTTTTGAAACCGGGAAATCAGGAATGGAAAAATCATTGAAGCAACAGTCGTTTTTTGTTGACGCAATATTTCAAAATGAAAGAGAACAACGGTGACGTGCAAGAACCTGGTTTCTTTCCAGTCTCTTATTCGTAAAAAACCGAGACTCCAGGGTGTCAGTTTGGTGTCCTTCAGCCCCAGCCTCATTGTTTTGATCCAGAAGACAACGGTAGGATGACCCAAGCGCCTGCTTGCGGTCACATACGCAAGCAAAGCTGTTGCACGATGGATGCCTTGTGAGCGTGTGTGTGCAGTGTCGACACTCGCGTTGTGTTGCAAATGGCAGCCGTTCAGCTGGCAAATGTTTTTTAATTTAATTTGTGTTCGTTTTCGGCTTTGTTATTTATTGTATGTCTTTCAGCCTCAGTGAAAAATTCTTGAGAACCACTATAAGTCTTTATAGTTGCCTACGCGCATGTTCTTTGATGCGCATTATACAAAGCGTTTTTGTGGATTTCTCTCTCTGATGTCGTGCGTGAGTTTTTTCCTTTTTCCTTTTCTTTTTCTTCGTGTCGTGTTTTGTTGTTTGGCTGCCTTTTGGCCACAAGGTTTTTAGCTTGTTCGAAAAACATGTTTAAATTAAGAAAATAAACAAGACAAAAACAAGAAACCCGCGAAACCGCAATTCAATCAAGTCCTGAAGTTGAAATTAAACGGATACGAAATAAATGCGAATGCCGTTAATGTGTCAGTTCAGTGTTTTTGACTTTTTCCTTCTGCCTTGTGTGTTGGGCAACTCACTGGGATCAACGACATCCTTTCCGCTCGTGACGTAATGTTGCGCCGAGTTGATTCTTCCAAAGCGTGAGCGGACGTGGACGAATATATTTACACCCTCCACCACGAGTTCATGTTGTTGTTGTTCGGATTTTAGGCGATGTTTTTAGCCAGGGCTAACGCAGAGAAGCGTACAGAACGCCGTCGAGTAGGGCGCCTATCAAGTTTTTATTGTCATTAAGTGCCTATACACCCCGGCGGGGCTCGATCCCCCGAGCGCCGCGCACAGACTGTAGTCTACCGCACTACCATGTGCCGTGCGTCTTGTTGACTATCGTATGAGACTCTGATCAAAATTGTGTTGGTGCATCGTTCAAATTTCGTGTCCTCGAGTTGGTTTTCGCTACTACGTACGCTGCATTATCGTCATTTTCATTGCAGATTGTTTCAAAGGTTTAAATTATTCACCAATTGCAAACAATTGCAGTTTTGCCGCAGTATGAACACATTGACAACCATCATAAAAACAAAAAGATTTTGTGCGCGCTTGACAGAACAAATTTTGAGTACAGCTAGTGAGTTCTGTGGCAGAAGTTTTATTTCTTTTTTGAAGAAACATCAGAACGACGTGTTTCTTAAACTGAACAACTACAATGGCCACCATTGACCCAGCGATAACACTGCAGCCACAACCGGGATTCAGTTCGTTTGATATAGTTCGCAATTACAAAATTTTAATTTGTAGTAAATTTTATTTGACCAGTTGAAATCAAATTTCGTTCATTGTTTTTAGCAGCGGGCTGGGCGCCCATTCCAACAGCACCGAAGGGATGCCCACAGGGCCTGCATCAATTGCTCGGTGTCGATCAGGTCATGGCACATCAGGTGCGATAAAAAGTTGTCAAAGTGCGATGCAAAAAAATAATCTTAAAAATAACACTGGTAGTGTCAATTTGTTCAAACGTGTCCCAACTAAAATGACGTCATTTGCTTTAAAAACGCCCGTTTGTCAAAGTACAGGCACTAAAATTTCAGTTTGGTGTGACTGATACGACATTCACTATTTGTTTACGGGAAGAAATCGACTAAACGGAAAGTCTGGTTTGCTGAGAACGACAAGCGCATGTTTTGCGGCACATTACGTCATTTCAGTGGGACACGTTTGAAAAAAATAGGTCATAGTATGTAACAAAAGTTAGAGAAAATGCAAATGGCCGATACGTGAACTACACACATATTCGGAAACTTGTCGTGGGGTGGATTAATGGTGGGAGGTTTAATGGGGGTAATACAGTACCTACAAAGGGTGGAGAGTACACAAATCGTTTTATTTAAGAGAGACATTTGAAACGTTCTATGATATTAAGAACGTACCATTAGTTTTTAATATTTTTCTCCGACAAGCAATCCTCTTTCTATTGCCTGCCACTGGTGATAATTATAAACGTAACGTGAAAGGTTGTCGAGCTACTGGAGGCATTCACTGGCTGGGAGACGAACAACCGATACGTGATCAAAAACAACAAGGGCGAACAGTTGTACTTTGCGTTTGAGGACACCAGCTGTTGCATGCGAATGTGCTGCAGTGCAAAACGAGAGTTCACTATGCACATCGTCGATCAGAGCAACAATGCACGCTCACTTTTGATGCAACTCATTTGGCTTTCTTTGAAAACTCCAGCGTACACGCTAAAAGTTGCAGAGCTGTTCGACTGAACAAATGTCCGTCCCGTCCCCAATAGATCCCCGCAAATGTAATCATAGTATAAACAGCACAGCAGTGTACCACGTTTACTACTAATCGTGGAAGGCTTAGATCTGTGGTAAGCGTGGTACACCGCAAACAAGATCGTTTTCACAGGCATCGGTTGGAGCACGTGTTTGGGCAGTTTGTCAGCAAGTAACTGCTAACTTGGATATTTAGAAAGTGAAAGTGTTTATTGAAATTGCGATCACTTGCCATTGCATAATGAACGCGATCCAGTAGCCATTTTACTAGCCGTTTAGTAGTTCCGTTTTCTCAATGGGAAAACTGCAGCGGCTCGTTGCGACACTGTTTACTACCCACTCAGGAACTGATACGTGTGTACCGTCCACTGAAGGTCTGTGCCGACGGGACGCTGTGTGCGTCCGTGTGTGACTGTTGCGCACAGTCGCTGCATGTTGAGGCACCACCAGGTTGGCAGTGTCTGTATATTTCACAAGAAATAAATCACCTTTTTCAAAATCATACAATTATTCTCGTTTTAGGAAACATAGTTGGTTACGTGAAACAAACGTCCACATGTTGCACAATGAACTTTGACGTTCAGGACGCCAACGGTGACACAAAGCTGATCATAGACGGGCCCTGCTTGATGTGCAGGCAATCTGGGGTTTTCCACCAAGGCTCCTTCTGTTTCTTTTGATGAATGGCTCAGTTGTTTCTCCATACATACAATTTACTCTGTCATTCGACATTTTTTTTCAACGATTCTTTTATGATCACAGATGTCCATGGTGTGACATTGAGTTTCCGGTGTATCTCGCCGATAAGTCAACACAAGTTGGCAGTGTCACAAAAAAATGGAGTGGAATCGCGAAGGAAATGTTCACATCGGCTGATAATTTCGGAATTTCATGTAATCAGCTATTTTTTCATTTTTTTGAGATGAACTCAATTTTAGTACCAGTCTTTCTAATAATGAACACCATGTTTTCAGTCCCAGCAGGTCTGGATGTCCGTCTGAAAGCAACCTTGATTGGAGCAATGTTTTTGATTGTACGTTTTCAAAGTTTTCATATGCAGCTTTTCCAAGACTCCACAGTGCAACAAAATGAGCTGCATTTCCTGAAATGCATTTGCTCAACAGAAATTAGCAAAAACAGAGTCATTTTATGTAGACCAAATTTTTTAACCTATGCAGGATTTCATGGCGTTTGAGAAGAAAAAAGGAATGTTCGGCTAATGTGGAAGGAGGTTTCCAAAAAAAGAAGTTCATGAGAAAAATTTCTATTCCGCTCTTTCAATTTCTTTCATGTATTGGTTGTTTGTCGATTTCAATTTCAACTGCATGTAATCACTATTATGTACTGTTTGTCAATAAAAACATGCGGTCATAAAAAAAACTTGCACAAGTTTGCGTGCAACTTGTTTGTCTGTTCGTGTACATTCTGTAACACATAAAATGATCAACTTTGATTCATTCATTGTATAGGTAACTCAGGAAGTTGAACATTCAACATACTACACCAATTATGATAACAGTTTGTGTTTTTCCTTTGCTGTTAAAGTTGAATTGAAACAAACACATAAACACTGGCAGGTTCAGTTTACGAATGAAATTGTTCAAGGTAGTTTGTTTTAAAAACGAAATTTTGGGTTTGCGTGTTGTCTGTCAGTCAAGGGTTTTATTTCAAAATGGCTAGACTTATGAAACAGCTTTCTCTTCAACCAATTGTGACCATACTTCTTGCTTACTTATCAAACTCCGGTGAGTTATTCTTGAATTTAGTGTTCACCATAATGCAAGCAAACAGAATAGAAAAAGAACCTGTTGAAACGTTTCCAACTTTTTGAGCGTCTGCTGATTTTTTCCTAAAGCAAGCAATTTTTCAAGTTGAAATATTTCAGCTGACGCGTGTGTAGGCGGAGACCGCGGTGCAGACGTGGACGTTCAGGCAGACAACACCACAGACACGGTACGGTGTACAGAGAAACGCAATGTTTATCAACAGTACAAAAAGGATAAAAAAACAGCTCTGGCAATCAATACATTGAGTGGCTTTACCATTCAACTTTGCAGAACACGACGACGACGACGACAACAACGACCAGCACAAGCACGGCCCCGTTCGACGGCTACCGTGCGTGGCGCAGTTCTCGTGCGCCGTACACGCGTTGGACACCACAGACGTACACGAGCACGTGGCGACCAGCCGGGTGGCTGCAGCAGTGTGCAACTGTGCAGTGCACTTTTCAAGGTGGCCTTTGCCGTGGATAAGAATAGGGCTAAAAATTGCGCCAAACATACAGCTCATCATATTTACTTGTTGTACATAATTTCAGAAGATCTCTGCAATTTCGTCAATGAGCCAGCCGCGTTTCGTCATCAGCAATCGAGAGGCTTCGAGATTCTGCCCCGGAACGAGCCGACCATCGGTGTGCGACCAGTGACCGCTGGCACGGACAGTCCGGTCGGCCATCGCCTTCAGCCATTGGCGCACGTGCCCCAGCCGCTGTATCGTCAGTTTCTGTCCATGAGGCGCGCAGTCGTCGGCGATGATGAAGACGAAGAAGGCGTTGAGGTTGACTTGACCGACAAAGTGGCGAAGGCCACTGTGGCGCCTGGACAGTTGGCCGAAATGCACGTGGACACGGGCGCCTTCAATCAGTTCAACATCGAGTTTCAGTGGTACAAACGAAAGTCAAACGTAACAATGACGGTGAGCGCTTCACTTCACTTTCGTTGCAATCAAAAAAGTTCACCAAGTTTGTTTCAACCCGTGCTTACGGAAAGAAAAATTTTAGTTTTGTTACCAATGGAAATATTTACAGGTCTGCTGCAATCATTACTGCACCGACCTGAAGCCACCTCGCTCGAAAGGCACAGCCGCCACAACCACAACAGAGACAACAATCCTGTCAAAACTACGACGACACATTTTGAATCGTGTGGACCAGGATAAACCAGAGTGGAACATTGCTAAGATCACTTGTGAAAGATTTACCAGGAAGGTTAGATGATGTCAATTGATGCCAATTGGTGCTTAACTTGAACACTTCAATTTTTCCATTATTTCGTTTAGCAACCCTTGAATATATCTGTAACAAAAATAACACACTTCTCAGGTTAAAGTCTTATGCGTTAGTCGTGGAAAACGAACCGAAAATGGAGAGTGTGGCATTTCGGATCTCCGCGTGACCGGTTGTGACGCGTTTGGTGACTATGACGGTCACAACAACGCCAACAACTTCGAGAGCACAAACTCTGTGCCGACGACCACCACAACGCCCTATAGTCGATTCTTAACCACATCTCGACCGAAACTTATCGAGCATAAGGAAGTCGATCACTACTACGAATATCAGTATTTTGACGAAGTGCCACACGCGGGCAGTCAAGAGGCCGGCATTGGTCTTCCCGGGGACGATGGTTTTCTTGACTTTCCGATCAACAAGGAAACCGACAATTCGGGCGGTGCTGCCCCTGAGTTTCTGCATCGTGAGCACTTTCAGCAGCCCGGTGTCGGCCTACCGGACGGGTTTGCATCGACGCTGCACGACACGAAAACAGCGCACACGTTGGGGCGTGCTCCAAGGCTTGAAGATTATTATGAGTAGTGCAATGAATGTTTGCAATTGTGCCTTGTTTGTAAATTATTGTTTTTTTTGTTAAATACTGTTTGATTCGCTAATGAAATTGCATTCAATTGACCGTGCTTGCAGTGGTGTTGTTGTGTTCCAAAACTTTGACAGGGGAACCGTGTTTGTCAGCTGCGTCTCATTATACCGCGAGTGTGTTTAGTTTTTTTAAAACGTCTTTGTGTTTTTTCTGCCAAAAGTATGAGCAAAAACACAACAAAACACAAACCGTATACCATAAAGTACAACATTTTGAGTGCACCAGCGATCGCAGTCCGTTTCATCGACGTTTTCCATTTGGTTGCCCACCCAGCACACTGGGTGACAACACGTCAAAGTGTCCAAACGCTGGCGACAGAATCGGTGGGCTGAGCACGGTTGGCGTCAACACGTTGCCACTGAAGCCAGCGGGCGACATCAGATTCGGGTTCAACAGCAACGGGCTCAGCACGTACGGACAGAACAGGAATGGCGACAGCACATTGGTGCTGAGCACTTGGGGAGCGACGATCGTTGGACTGAACAGACGCGGCGTTAGAACGTCGGGCGACAGCACGATCGGCGATAGAATCTCGGGGCTGAACGCTTGTGGTGACAGCGTGGACGGACCAAGCACTTCGGGGGATAATATGGACGGGTTGAACAGACCGGGCGACAGGGTGGCCGGCCCGAGAATCGACGGGTTCAGCACGCTGGGACCGAAGATGCCCGGCGACAACAAGCTGACATCGGCCTTGAAGTTCGCTGTTTCGCCCGCTGCGAAGCGACGCAGTTCCGTCTCGATCAGCTGGTCCTGCTTGTGTTTCTCTTTGCCCAGCGACTCGAACCTGCATTTTCAACAGTTCAGCAGTTTTTTGTTTGAAAATGTGAATAGGTTTATGCGCGTTTTTACTGTGATGCTAGAAATTGAAAGTCATTCAAATCAAATACACAATTTCGGGATCACTGATTCAAAGATCTGTCGTACCTGTAGTAATATTCTCGGTTGTACGGGCCGTACGGCTCGAACAGCTGACGGATTTGATACGCATAGTTGACGGTGTAGCCAAACTGGTCCATTTCAGCAACTTGCTCCTCCGTGAACGTGTCCATGAAAGCCGACCAAGCTTCCACGAGCCGCAGGTGTGCCTGTGCCAAACGCTGCCGTTCCATCAAGTCATTGTCTTCATCGTCAGCATCGCCAATGTCGTGATCAATCCATTCAAACACCTGCAACGTACAAACCCTATTTAGTTGTTCTTTGTGTTTTAAAGAACGCTTTTTCTACATCACTGAGAAAAACTACCCAGCAAATGACGCAAGAATTGCTGGTTGCGCGGACAGAGTTTGTCGCATTATTACTGAAGTTTCAAACGTACTTTCTAACTGAAGAAACGGCCGCCAACCTTGTGGATGGCATTGTTGGCGCCAGTGATCTTGTACAGCAACCGGATCCACTGCTCCTTGTAGCCGGGGTCAAGCGTGTCAAAGATTCGATCGGCCGAGAGCGGCGCGTCACGCTGCAGACTGAGCACGTTCGGCGACAGGAAGCGTCGCGTGCGCTCGTCATCGGCCGTCAACGAAAGCAGCTTCGGCGAGAACAGACTCAGCCCCGAGATTTGCCGTTTGTGCGCTTCCTCGTTGAACAAATCGATGATCTCAAGCATACCGCGGACACTGGACGAGTTTGTGGAGTTCTTGAACGCCGACATCATCACACGCAACTGTTCGTATTGCCGCTGTTCCGATGATCGACTCATACGATTCAAACGCTCGAATCGCCTCCGCAGGCGGACTGCGTTTGCTTCGGCGTCTTCCGTCTCCGGCGTGCCGACGAACGTGTCATACGCCTTAGAGAGCACTTCAATCAACGGCTTTCTCGTGATCAACTCAAATCGCTCGGCCACCTGAGTCGGTGGCTGTCGGCGGTTCGACGGATTCGGGCCATCGACAAATGAACGATACGGTGTCAACGGATCGAGCAGTCGATTCACGGATGATGACTGAGTGTTCGTCGAATCAATCGCACGTTTGGAGCGACCGCGATTAGAATTGAACTGAATAAATTGGGGCCGTGTTCCGGTCGGCTGGTGACTAATATAGCGTCGGCGATAACTGGCTAGTCGCCGTGCAAGTACACTCGGACCAAACTTTTCCAGTTTAATTGGCGATGTTGCTTCTGTTGATGTGACCATATTCGAGTTTGAAAAATCCTCGACTTTTAACATCTTGTGGCGGGGCAACACCGGAGTTTTTTTCACGTCTGAACTCATTGTTTCCTGAGTTTTAGCAGTTTGTTGGAGGGGTTGTTCGGATTTGCTAGTTGATAATGACGGACTTGTTGATGTTGAAGAAGAAACAGAAAACGGCGTTGATGTTGAAGTTGTGCCAACAATATTTTGCAGTCGACGTTGGTGTTCCATCAGCCGTCGTCTCACTGCGTGATGTTGCAGGGATACAGCAATGGTGGGTAGTGTGGTAGAAGTAGTAGTAGTAGTAGTTGTTGTGGTCGTGGTAATTTTCGGCGTTGGTGTTGTCCGTTTTGTTGTAGACGGTGTTGGTGTGCTTGTTAGCTGTTGGAACGTAGTCTGATGCTGAGTGTGTGCTGCTGAGGACATCGCTCGGTCTGGCTGTCGCATAATATGAACTGGCAGTTTTCGATTGTCAAACGTGTGACCGGCTAACTCCAACCGATGTTGCAGAGCTTGCAGACGGTCCCACGCCGACGGATGATGATCAGCAGTGTTGTTGGTGATGGCGCTTGTTTTGCTGGTGGCGCTCGCAGCCGCTGTCGTTGTTGTCGGCCGGTCTGCACTCTGCGACGGCGCTACCGTGCCCCATCGTTTCAACGTACGTCTTGATTTCTTTTCGATTCGTTTCGCTACCCTGAGCGGCATTTCAGTGGTCGGCCGCGAGTCAAGCGTCTCGTGTTGCATTGTGATCGTTTGCGGCAAGTATGGCGAGAAAATCTGCCGAAATTGAGCGACCGGTGAGGGCGGCTTGCTGGCACGCCGGTCGAGCGCGGCGACGACGCAGACAGCACGCGCTCGCACGGCCGCCGCCGCGTGGTAGCAGCGACTCAACGTGCGCTGGTGGCTGCACGGCAAACAAGCTGCAGTCACTCGTTAATCGCTGTAATTCGCACCTCTGATCTTTGTAACACTTTTTTCAGTGTTTGAAACGGCAGCAATTACATGCAATGTGTCTATTTACAGGCGAAAAAACACAGTTCTCTTCACTTCTTGATTCTCGTCACTTAATGTACAATTTTTGATCTAAAACTATCAATCTGTCTGATCATCGAATTATTAAACTACGGAATGGCCGAGTAAACATGGCAGCTTTTTTCAGGGTGCAAGGAGCGCGCGAAATTTGAATTAAAAAAAGACGTCCAGAAACCCAACTGTGTGTCAACTTTTGCGTGTTTTTTTAACCCTGACGCACACGACTGGGAATTATTTTTGCTTTCTTAGAAAAGACAGTTCCTAGTATGCGACTAATCTTGCCTTGATGGCGAATACAAGGACTGCCTTATTTATTCGGCCATACTGTATCTGATATGAGTTAATATACACGTAATAAGAGTAGTGGCGCAGCTGTTACTGCTTCGCGCCTGGATGCAACCATGCAATGTTCGACTCCCGCCTTAATCAAATGCTTATCTTCGAATCTATAAAAAATACGTTTTTTTAAGTGAATTGTAAAGTGAAGTCAATTGTGACCCAAGTCAGTCAGAGATGTGCAATGGGTTGTGCGCGTGGTGTCTCAGCTGCGAAACTTACACTTTAGGCAGCTGCATCATGGTTTTCCGTGCTACGCCAGTGATCAGCGCATCGAGGCTTTGTTCGGCCCATTTGGCGTGCAACTTTGCAATCTCTTCAGCAACGTCGATGTTGTCAAAATCAAGCTTAGTTTTGGCTGCATCGCTGGGCTGCAGCGCTGAGAAGAACATTACAGTAGATTAGCTTTGGTAACTTTTTTTAAGCGAGTCTCAGAAAAAACTAAACTAGGAAACACGGCGCTTGTTTCTAAGATTGGTTCAGCGATTGCAAGCTGATGAAACTTGTTTGAAACTTTAACCACACAGAGCTGGGCACATTTTAAAATGTCGCTTTTTGAAGCATCATGAGTGTGCAACTCAAGAAGTTCTTGTGGATTTGCACCAACCTGAGCAAAACATCAACAGACAAATGCAACCGGTTTGCATCACCATGTTTGCGCTTGTGCTTGTCACACAACGGTTATTCAAAAGGAGTCTGCCAACGATGAATAAAACTTCGTCAAAAAAACAAAACTTTTTTTCTCAATCAGAAGTAGGGACTTGCTAAAATCAAAGAAAAACAATAAAATGAAACAATTAATTTACGATTTTCAGCAAAATCTTCCATCATCTAAAAACGTTCTTACAATCAAAATGGTTTGGTCATTTTGTTAATTTACCATATCGTCATAAAATATAGTACGAAGAAATCCATAAAGTTGTGAATTTCAACTTCAGTTACACATGGCCAAAGCGAAGCCCATGCATGCATTTATTATTAGTGACCCTGTATCTTTTCATTTTATCATTATTTCAACATACACATTGTTACATTTTACAAAGTGTCTATTCTTCTCTTCGATCTGTCTTTCAGCACTATCAAGTTTGTGATTTCTAATTTGTTTAGGCTTTTCAAACAGCATTCTTCTGTTACGAAAATTCGCCGACAATTTTGAAACAATTAAAAAAACTGGCTAGTTGACAAGACAAGTAACATTCAACGATTCAAGTTTTATTTAAATAAAATACCATCAGTTAACCAAAAAATGTAGTGCACAGAATTCGCAGTATTACGACACAGCATGAAATGTTTGCTGGTCTTGCCCGAACGCAAAGTGACCAAAGCACACCATCACCTAATCAGTCAATCATCCTTTCCAGTAAAACACGCGGAAATCTCGTGTGTTTGACCTAGATGCGCACAACGAGCGTCTGCGCGCACGTGCAAAATTATTTTTGCGGTCTTCGGCGGCATTTACTTTTGAATGAAAAAGCTTATTGAAGTTGGTGAAGGTATTATTGCACTTCAAAGGCAACTTTCTATACACTATCATTCTTTGTGTTTAGATAAGACTTTAATTGAATTTTTGGACGTTGAAACGCTGAAAACTAGAGGCAGTGTAAAATACAATTGTACGTGGGTGCAAAAGTTGAACGGATTCACCATGATGAGCGTTGACATGTGTAAAAGTGTCAGTTTGAAAGATCAGCAACAAAAAAGTCAGTTTAACACCATGTGCAAATAAGAGTGGGGGGGGTTCTAGGGACATTCCGTGATACATGGAAAAGTTTTTGAACCAAAGGTGCAGGGACATTCTACTAATCAAGGCGCTTTAGGTTTACCCCCTGAGTACCCCCTGATTATGCCTATAAAGGTCGTTTTTATGGTGCGAAAGTTAAAAAACCCCGATTTTTTGCGATTTTTCGCAAAGTGTACCTTTTTAGCCCTACCGTATCTCGTTGTTGCACAGTTTCTGGAACCTCAGACAGTATTCACGTGAAAGATCTTGCGGAGTTCTTTAAGGCCCTGTATCAATGAGCCCTTGCAAGGGGGGTCCCTGAGGCGCTACGACGCTAGTTAAAATTACTTTTTTTGAAAAATTACGTCATTTTTTTAAAACATTTTTTGAGCTCATAAACACAAATTTTTGATTTTCATTTTTGGTTCTACAGGGGGGTTTCGGGGTCGCTGAATTTGAATCTGACCTTAGATTTTTGCCCCGGGCATTTTTTGTCCAAAAATTGGGCAAAAACAATTTTTTTTGCGTTTTTCAGTGTTTTTTGTTTTAATGTGTTAATTTTATGCGTGGATTTTATTAAAAAAACTATTTTCTGATAGCTTTACAACCGTTGTACTTGAATCAGTTTTTATATTTTGCAACTGACCACTTGCTCACCAAAAAAAATGGGTAAAATGTTGTAAGGTTCATGTTTTCACAATTATAATAACTTTCCTGCCCACAGTAACCTTGTGTTGATTAATGGTGATCATAATGTTAAACTATTCTTTTATGTTAATGTTCCACCCATGCAACGTTATTGGTGATCACCGTTTTAGTGCATTTATTCTTGGTGCTACTATTGATTCAACAGTTCTCATACTCTCGACAACCAATAAAACTCTTCCAAGCATAAACGCTTCGGTCGATTGTTTGTTGGCTGTCGACACGCAACGTTGTTGTCGCGTGTCGCCTCAATAACAAGGGCGACTCGCGACTGGGCGACATAGGCGAAGCACCGTTAGTTTTATGAAATAATAACAACTACTCGTTGAGTACGTTTTATCCAGCACGTTTTAGCTTTGCCTGTGTCAGTCGCCCATCATAACCGTGTAACCGTTTTGTAATAATAATATAACAACAGCTACACAAGTAATTTGAACGTTTTATTCTCAGTAGTCACACATTTACTAAACAAAGAATGGGTGACAGAAACCGAAATCCGCATTATGTGAAGTTGGCCCCGCCTTTGAGTCAAGCGGACGAGAAGGCTGGCGGCCCTCTCATGCGGTGCAGATGTTTGACTGCCAGCGGCCAGGCCGGTGGAGCTGTCCGCGAGGCGCGGACGCCCGAGCTGGACACTGGTGGCCGAGCACCTGCCTCACAAATGGAGGTCTACCATCTTGATCATCCGTTTGTTCGGTCGAAGTCACAAATTCTGAACCGTTCAGCGGTCCGCCGCTGTGTACCGTTCAGCGGTACGAAGAAGTCCTGGCTCAAGAAGATCGAGTCCAGGCAACACGTGTCCGCGCTCGTCGACAAACCGATCTACGCGGACAAGGCAGAGTGCGACGTAGCAGTGCTTCGCGCCTACTACGGTCACTACGGCATCGACAAGATCGAACAACAACTCGAAAACAACGAGTGCTTGTCGGATGCCGGGTACGCAAGTAACCTGTCAGGTAACAGTGTCACGCGCGTCTCTCAGTCGACTGTTGCGGCAGTACGCAAATTGTTGGCTGCGCCAATTATCAGACTGGATGATGAACTAGACGTGATTCAGAACTATTTTGAATTGAGTCTAGCACGCATGTACGACAAACGGTTTGCACCGACGGGTACCGTCGTGTGCGACAGTGTCACACCCGCGCAGGCCATCCGACTGGTGAAAGAGCTCGCCGCCACCGACTTCGCGCTGCACACCCAACTGCCTGATGGTCGCGTCGTGCCGTTGCCCGACACATTCGAGCGCGTCTACGGCACGAAAGCAAGGTACGTGGATGGTACGCAGTACTTTCCAAAAGTTCAATTGTTCCAAAACCGACGCCGCACCGCGCATTTCGAGCCGGTAGCGACGTCCACGCCAAATCGACAGTCACCACTGGTGGACCAGGTGCCAGAGATTTTGGTGCATCTGGCAAGTTCACCTGTTACTGTGCGCGCAGAGCGAATTTCACCGCCGCGCCATACAGACAGGCAGACGAACCAGACCCAGTATTTCACGCCGACGGCCTCAGTGGTGCCAAATCTGCCAAAACCGTTGCCCCTGAACGTTCAGAACACCATTTCGACTGCGCAAATGGAGACAGTCCAGGGCAGCCGAGAGACCACGGAGCCAATGGGTTCACAAGCTGTACCACTTGTTCGTGCGTCCAGATGGGAGTATATTCCCGACTGGAACGCCAGAATTCGACGTCGAAAGAACAAGCGTGGCCGCACACGAACACGTGTGAAGGGCCACGAGATGACAAATGGAACGGGCATCGAACGGCGTAAGCTAAGCGCCGAGTTCGAGCCGGGACCAGATGTTTCAGAACATCAGAACAAAGCAGGAGCGTCAAACATGACCATTCCTGCCACAGATCGAAACGTGACGAACGAACCCGATGGGGTGCAGGTGTCGCACAGACAGCCGGTACCCACGAGTTTGAGTCACAGTCTTGGGTGCCAGCTGTTACAGAGTCGACAGCTCGTATCCCCGAAGTTTCAGAAACTCGTCCGCAGCGACAGTTGGGGTTGTCGGCCTGCGCAGCACAAACGACCCGCACTCGCCGGCCTGCACAAGGACGCGATTCGTCACAGCACGTGCGAACTGGTGTTGGCCCGGATGCGAGCGGACGAACAAGAAAACGGTCACGAGACGAGTTGCAAAGACTCGTCGAGTGAATCAGATGAAAGTGATTATTGGGCGTGTGTGACGGATAAACAAAGTCTGTCGCTCACGGATGAGCAGTCCAACGAAAGCGTCTTGGCAGACGAACAGGGTAACCTGTTCATGCTGGGACTAGAGCGTGAAACAAGCGACGACGACGACGAGACTCGTCTCGAAACGCCAGAACGACCGCAACCCCCGCCACTCCAACCGCCACAAATGGTACGCCGTCGTTCGCACAGGGCGTACTCAGTGGGCAGTGAACCGGGTGCTGGCACGTCGACGCAACACGATCGGACGGACCATCAAGGGTCAGTTTTGATGCCATACAGTCTGCCGATGGACATTGTTGGCACCGCCCAGCCAATCAAACTCGCGGCAATCACGCGGAAGCTGAATAATCTAGTTCAGCAACTAGCGGATGCGCCGCATACACACCCGATGATTCTCGAGGTGGTTACGACCACGCTCCCGAATCTGAGCCGTCTGGATGCTGTGAAACCGGCGTTCCAAAAAGCATACAAACGCTTTTGGGATGCCTATTCGGAAGCGCTAAAAACTCAACGACAACGCCAAGTGGCGCAATTGGCGGCACCGCCAAGCGAGGCAGTGGCAACAACGTCAACCGCCCCGCAACCAACAACTGCACGCCACGCGCCATCACCAGTGTTGACCCAAGGGCGATCGGACATGGATCTGGCCAATTCGCTTCGATCAACGGACAACAACACCAACCACGGTACGTCAGGTCGGTTTGAGTTCAGTTCGGATGCCAATCGATCCGCGTTTCGCAGCCTAGACCAGGCACTGAATCGACTAACCCAGGCTACTAGCGAAAATACGCAGAAGCTTGGGGAGATGTTCCAGAAGTCACTGGAGCATAATATTGGTTTGCTGATTGAAACCGGACAGCGACAACACCGCGAAGTTGTTACGCTGTCCAACTCGAACACAAATGTCTTGACGGCAGCAATTGATCGGTCCACAAGGGACAATCAAGAACACATTGCTGCCATGAACATCCAAATCTCAGATAGGATTGCACGCGTGATGCAAGCCTATTCACAGCAGATCCAAGAAGCCGGGCAGACCAACGCTGATCGCTTACAAGCCATCGAGCGTCACATGCTCGAAATCTTGGATCGAATCGAATCCGATGAGTCGTCCGTAAGCCATGCGGACAACCCATTGTACGAAGCACATGTTGCCAATGTACCCGTGTCTGCGAACACAACAGACGCGGGCATCAATCAACAAAACACACCAGCCACGACTGCAAACACTGTGGCTGCAACAAGCTCGGCAGTCACAAATGTCAATGCGTCGACAACGCAAGCGACGCCGCCACCACAGGTGCCAACCAACACAACACCGCGAGTTGGCCCGACACACCCGCTGGTCGTCATGGTGCCGATCGTGTCCGTCTATGGCCACGAGACGCCACAGGAGCTTCGCGACCTCTACATGCCGCCAGCACAGGTACCGGTGGAGTTGAAAATTGACACACTGCATCGAGTCTACTACAAACTGCGTGATAACGCTGGTGGCTGGCTCAGAGCACCTGATCTGGCCACCCACGGAATCAAACAAACCGGTTCTTGGGTTTTGCGGACGGCACAAACGCAGTCCAGCTTGGTGCAAATGCACGACCCAAGACAGTTACCGGGTGGGTTACCCTCACCGGCGAGCCTGGAGCGCTTACGTGCTGACACTGTTTTGCTATACACGGCAGAACAGCAAGCGTTAGAGAATCTCAAGCGACGATCCGGCACGCGACCGGCAGATGCAAGCACATCGCGCACGAATCTCCACGTGCAGGTGTCACAGGTGCCAGTCGTGTCGACGAGTCAACACCCGACACCGTCGCCATCTGGGTCAAACGTGTCGGCGCCGGCAAGTCAGCCGTCGACGACAGATGCCAGAGTACCCGCGGCGCCAACGGCGGATCCGCTCTTTGAGTCGGAAACAAATTATCGACCTGTTAATCCGTTTCTCAATGCCATGACGGCAGAAATGCAGGTTAACACCGACAACTATCCGCCAGTGCTGCCAGACACGTCTGGTAGACAACCGGTGATCCAAAACGATCCGAACTATCGCAGCACCGGGGTGCCGACGGTTTACACCAATCTCGTCAACATGCTGCCCACGCCGCAGACGCCGGACGAAGCGTTCAAAGCGCTCGAAAAACACGCGCTCGCCATGCAGTATCTCCGTCGCGCGACAAGCTACAAGCAGTACACAGGATCCAAATCAGGTCCAGTTGAGCAATATTTTGAAAACTTTGACTCAGCGTGTGCGCTGCTCCGCTTCACGGACGCGGAGAAGTTGCTGTATCTCATGAATCACCTGGGAGGTGAGGCGCGCCGCTCGCTCAATGCCATCCCCGAGAGCGAGAAAGCATCGTATCAGGCGGTACGACATCGCCTGATTGTCACATTTTCCACGTTCCTGCATCGCGACCAGTTGCAAATGAGACTGGACGCGTGCAAGCAGAAATCCGACGAGAATGTGCAAAAATACGCACAAAGAATGATCGAAATTTTCCTGCCCTTGTCAACAGACTGGCAACCGCAGGAAGCTGAACGTCAAAAGACATACGCGTTCGTTCGTGGGCTCCTGCCGTACATTCAAAGGGAAATTCGATTGAATTGCCCCGGAGCCAACTTCGATCAGACTTTGTCGCACGCTATTCGCGTGGAGTGCACGTTCGCAATGGAGGAAAAGCTGAAGGCTCCAGAGCCTAAACAAACGCAGCCAATCCTCCGTAAGCCCGTCGCTCCACGCACGAACACACGTTTCAGTGGCCAGACGCAAAGACCGTTTGGCTCCTGGAGGAGTAACAACACAAAACCGTTTTATAAGACTGCGGACAAACCCCAGTTTTATAAAAAGACGAACGGAAATGGACAGAAGGAAGACGCCAAAACGCCAAATCAAGGCGCGACGACGTCAAGAAAACCGAATGAGAAATTTCCTAGCTCTCAGGAGTCTGCAACCAAACCGCCTCCGAAGGGCTGTCGCTCCTGCAAAGCGCTCAAAGGTCACTTCCCTCGCTGCCCCGAACGCTCTGGTGGTACGAGAGCCGGCCAAACGACGCGCACCGCGGTTGACGACGACTTCCTCGAGGAGGAGGAGGAGTTTCAGGAGCCTCAGAGTGACGAATCCGTCGCCGACGAACAAGGTGACGGGGACGAAAGTGAGTTGCCCGAACAGCTCTTACAAGCTGTGAGGTCAAACGTTGACTCACCAGAGCGAGAACAAAAGCTCTGGGAGTTTCTGCGCGGTACTGAACCGACAGACAACTTGGAGTCGTCATCTGACGAAGACGATGACGACCCGCGAACAGCACATGTGATGACTCTGCACGCACTCGGTGACAACCCGGGCGAGACACCAGTGACAGCTCGACACCTCGAACAACAGCGCCAGTTGGCTGAAGCGGTCGGCAGTTGTGCGTACGTGCGACTCAGGTTGAACGGTAAGCATAACGTCACGGCTTTGAGTGATACAGGCGCCTCCATGAACTCGCTGTCCACAAAGGACTTGGCAAGGTTGCTTGAGAATGGCGCCGTCAAAAAGGCCGACATCGGAGCTTGCGAGCTCGTCCTAAAGGACTTCAGCTACAATGATGTGCGCATGAGTGTTTTCGTGACGGCCAAGGTCACGTGTGGCATATTCGGCCCAATGAATGTCACGTTCTTCTCGAGCCCAACATGTCCAATATCAGTGTTGGGCCGAAACGGGTTGATCGCGTTAACGGGTCAGTCAACACCCGAAGGCATGGAAATCGTGGCGCACAGAAAGCCGCTCACGATCCCGAAGCTGTTGGACCCGAACGACGTCCCAGAGTATAAGGCGACGTTCGACAAAGTGCGTGAGATCATTGAGAAGCGCTGGAAGAAACGTCCGTCGCTTCCAGCGTTGAAAGCAGAACAAACCGTCCAGGCGGCGGAGGAAAAAGATCCCCTGCCACCTGATGGTATTGTGTGTTTACTGCAGACTGCGTTTTTGGAACCATACCAAACGACGCAGGTGAAAGCCAAAATTTTGCCATCGAAGGTCTCACTCGTTAAAGACGACGAGAGGGACCTGTTTGCACAAACAGTAGCCGAAGACCCTGAGGGGTTGGAGTATCTGTTCGAGCCACACGCGCTCTTCGAGTCCGAAATGCCAGCACAGTGCCAGCCGGTCATGGCGACGTACGACAAAGACGCGAGCGAGATCGAAGTCACGATCGACAACGCCAGCGACGTCGCGTACAAGCTCGCTTCGAACACCGAGCTGGGTTTCATGTCGCCGGCATACCGACCGAAACAAGGTAGGAAAGGGAAAATCTCTGCTGTTCCGCAGGTTCGGTCGATAAACGACGCGGATCTGCATGGTTGCATGAATGCGGTTCGCACAACGACAGTTGTGAAAGAACCGCCCGATCCTACCACGCACATTGGCGAAAAAGCACGTTCCGAGGGCATTCCGAACTTCAAGAATGCTCAGGAAGAAGACGACTACCGTCGAAAAGAGATTCGAAAAATCTTTGAAGCAAAGTTCAAAGATCTTTCACGGAAGGAACAGACCAAAATGATCGAACTGCTGTGCCAATTCAATCGCGCATTCTTTCTGTTGGACACAGATTTTGGCGATTTTGATTTGGTGCAATGCGAGATCGATACCGGTGATTCACGGCCGATCAAACAACCTGTCCGCCGAATGCAGTACGCATTCCGCGACAAAGTGAAGTTGCAGATCGAACATCTCGAACGAATGGGCATCATCGTGAAATCAAAATCTGCATGGTGCTCGCCGTTGAATCCGGTTTGGAAACCGAATGGTGACGTTCGGCTTTGCTGTGACTACCGCAAACTGAACGCAGTGACAGTGAAAGACACCTATCCGTTGCCCCGGTGCTCTGATCTGATAGACACACTGGGACACATGAAGCCGAAAGTTTTCAGTAAGGTCGATTTGAACTCAGGGTACTGGCAGGTTCGAATGCACCCGAACTCGCAGGAGAAAGCCGCGTTCAACAGCCCGTTTGGTCTCTACGAGTGGACTCGCATGCCGTACGGCTTGGTCAACGCGCCGGGAATCTTCCAGCGAATGATGCAAGAGGTGCTCCACCCGCTGAACGACGCCAGGTATTCCTGCTATTTGGACGACATACTGATAGTCAGTGAGACGATGGACGAGCATTTCCAATTGCTAGAGAAATTGTTCGCCCGGCTTGAAGAAGTTGGTTTGAAGCTCTCACCGAACAAAAGTGAGTTCTTCATCAAGGAAGTCCTTTTCTTGGGCTACATCATTTCGCCTGATGGTGTCAAACCAAACCCAAAATTGGTTGCAGCGGTGAAACACCATCCTGTTCCGCACGATCAGCAAGCAGTCAGACGTTTTCTTGGTTTGGCTGGCTTCTATCGTCGCTTCATCAAAGACTTTGCAGTCATTGCAAAGCCATTGAACCGCTTGCTCTGCAAGGATGTCAAGTTCATGTGGGGCACTAATCAACAAAAAGCGTTCGATGACTTGAAAGAAGCGCTAACTTCTGATCAAGTCCTGGTTTTCCCCGACTTCACGAAACCGTTCACGATCGAATCAGATGGTTCAGTCGTGGGCATTGGCGCAACGCTGCAGCAGAAGCAGAACAATGGTGCGGTGAGACCGATCGCGTGGGTTAGTCGTTCGCTGACCAAAGCAGAGGCCAATTATACGGCGTCGGAGCAAGAAATGCTCGCCGTCGTCTGGTCTTTGCAGCAATTCAAAGTGTACGTGTGGCGAAGGCCAGTGGAAATTATCACTGACCACGCCGCGCTGGTGTATATTTTGAAGAACAGGTCAACCAACACGCGTGTCGAACGATGGTGCCTCATGCTGACGGAGTTCAACCCGACGATGATGCACCGCCCAGGCAAACACAACGCCGTCGCCGACGATCTGTCAAGGCTGCCAGCTTCACCTTCGTTCCGCGACGTCAAGCACCTGATCGAATCGAACATGGGCCAATTGACGCCAGACAAACACATCGAGCACAAGCTGGCGTGCACGCTCGAACAAATGGTCCACTTGCCGTATACAGATAAGTTCGATTTTCTGTACACGGACGATTTGTACTCGCTGCCGCATTATCTCACAACACCAGTGATGATGAGCGGCGACACAACTGCCGACACGCCTGAACAGCAAACGTTCAAGAAACTGGTTCAGGACGTGCGCAATGCGCAAAACAAAGACGATTTCATTCGTGAGTTAAAAAGACTCTTGTCGAATGAAGGTGTAGAAGCAATTGTCACTGATACACAGCAGTGGTTCTCGCAGAACAAACACCGTTTGTTCCTCGACGAGAAAACACAGCTTGTGTACTGGGTAGACGATTTTGATCAACGGCATCGAATAATCGTGTCCGAAGATCACAAAAGTGCCCTGCTGCACGCAGCGCACGAGGACTCAGGTCATTTTAGTCCGCGCCGCTGTCTAGCTTCGTTGTCACGACGTTTCTGGTGGCGACACATGCGACGCGACGTGATTGAGCACCACCGACAGTGTCGAATCTGTGCCGCTCGACAGGGACAGACGCGACAGCTCAAGAATCCGATGACGTCGATCGAGGTAATTCCGCAACCTTTCAAAAAGATCGCGTTAGATTTGCTGAAGGTGGGCAAAGACCGCTCAAAGAACGACTACGTGCTTGTTATCACGTGTCTGTTCACAAAGTGGCCTGAGGTCTATATCATCGCTGATCAAACAACGGCCACATGCATTCGTTGCCTCGACGAATATATTGCTCGTTTTGGTCCGCCGACTGAGATGATCTCAGACAACGGGCCTCAGTTCATCTCCAAGGAAATGGAGGAGTTTTGCAAGAGGCGTCGAATTCACCAGAAGTTTTCGGCGCCCCACCACCCGCAAAGCAACCCAACGGAGCGGAACCATAAATGGATCCTGGCTTCGTTAGCGAAAGAATCAGAAAATCCAAGTGATTGGTCGGAACATCTGCCGAGAGTGCTGTACAACTACCGCACGTCTGTGCACAGCGCCACGGGCGTCACGCCGTGGATGCTCGTGTTTGGCAGGGAGCCGCCGTTTCCGAGTGACGACATCTTCGCACGGTTGCCGGACGAAATCAACGAAGATCCGCGCACGAAAGCGAACATCCAACTGAATCACAAGGAGGCCGTCGAGCGAGCTGCCAAAAACATGCGTAAGCAAAACAAGCAGAACAAGCGTCATTACGACGCGCGCAAGGGACCCGATCCGAAGGTAAGACAGGGAAATCGGGTGTTCAGGCGCTATTCGCTGCGAGATGCACAGACAAGGAAACTTCGCAGGTGTTTCCTTGGACCGTTCCGTCTGGTTTTGGTGACGAAACAAGGAGCAGCTTACCTGCTCCCTGTCCACAAACCAGACGACAATTTTGTCATGTGCAATGTGCAAGAGCTGTCATATTGCTACGATCAAATTCCCGATCGTTACTTTTGGGATGGAAAGAAAGAGCACCGTTTCAAAAGCAACTGGTGCTCTGAACCGAAGACGATTCGCATGCCGAGCGAAATCATCGCAAAGCTGCCCGAGAAGGTGCGCACGAATGCCGTCGATTCGCCGCCGCGTCAGCTGCCACGGCGCTCGCGCGGCGCCGTGCCGACATAGTCAGGTTCGAACGCCTGCAGTCGTATACGCGAGTACGAACTGCAGGCACGACGATTTTTAGTTTTTTTCAGTAGTTGAACAAATGCATATGTTTGTTTAGCTAGCAGTTTTATTTTTCATTTTTTCCCCAGTTCGTGTGCGTGTTGTGTTGCATTTCACAAATTTCATTCGTTTTTCTACTTAACAAGCAACAACACAACCACCATTCGAATCCCTTCATTTTTGTTTCAACCAAGTTAATTTTATTCGAATCCATCTCAAATCACACAAACAAACACTTTTTCAGTCATTTTTTTATTCAGCTCCAATTCATTCAATTCAAATCCACCCCGCTTTTTTTTTTTTTTTTTTTTTTTTTTTTTTTTTAAACCACCCCCATCCTAAATTTTTTTTTTTTTTTGTTTTTTTATTTTTTTTCAAGAAAACAAACCCCGCCGCAGCTCCAACACCACCCCCCCCCCTCGCATTCCAACCCAAACAACCACCCCACCCCGAACGATGTTGTGCTGTACGACGAAACGCGATTCGTTGCACAGCTCAGGTGAAACGGGAGGTCATTTCTTTTGTTCGTTTCATATGCAGGTGAAGCGCACAAACCCAACCCAAACAGTTTGTGTGCTGGTTGTGTGCGCGCTCGAACAATAAAAAGTCATTTGACTTTTCTTTCTT
>JASANC010001205.1:0-25521 GCA_030248135.1 Theristus sp. LFF4_11 | reverse complement strand
CTTTTACAGTGTAATTTTAAAAAAATAGCAGTTTTTGACGAAAAACAATGTTCATCCTTAATATCACGGTTTATCATTGCTCATAAACGGACTTCCGAACTGATGTATCGTCAAGCGGGGTCAAATTGAATTTGGTACGAAATTGCCGAACCACTGTGGAACAGTTATTTGCATGTTCCCACCAATTGGCAGACCAGACTCGCTGCTCTGCCGTCCACTTAACCATGATGGCAGCAAAGACTGAAAATGAAATTGCATCTTTCACTGCAGAAAACAACCAGTCTGCTGTGGTGAAAATATCAGAGTGGCAAATTGTGTGAATTAAAAAAAGAAAAAAAAACAATTTGCCTCTGGAAAGACAAATTCTCATCTGTTCTGAGCAGAACCGCTCACGCACGCTCAGACTCAAACTGAAACATCAGGATGATCAAAGACTGTTCAAATGCAATTCGGCATTTGGCATTTTTCATGCTACTGTATGTGCGTATTGCTTTTTTCTCTTTTTTTTTGTTTTGCGAATACTCGGGTTGTCACCAACGTTTATCATTTGATCTTTGTTACGGCTAAATCAACCCTCTGCATTTCACAACATTTGTCGATTTTTCATATTTTCCAGATATTTTGCTGTAGTGAGTGGCAGGGGCAACATACCGTGACAAAAACTTGGTCAGAAAAACCTCCAAATGTTTTCTAGTAGTGTTCCAATTTCAGCTTGAAACACTTTAGCACAAGCCAGTGAGAGCATTTTAGAATTGGAACCTTTTTTTTGGCTCACTCTGTAGAATTGTTGTTCTCTGGGACTCATTAAATCAAGCTACGGTTGCCTCCACTTCAGTTACTACCGTATTACCCCCAATAAACCCCCATGGGGGATTAATACGTCAGCGACTTTTAGGGGTGGGGGTTTATTGGTGGGGGGGGATTATTGGTGGGGGGGGGTTTAATTTACAAAAAATTCTAGGGGTGGGGGTTTGTTGAAAAATGGCAAAAATACATTGCATGGCAGGCAAGAAAGTCGCAGAAACTTCTACTCTACATAGAAATTTCCTTTTATAACAGCCTTTTGTAATGAAATTACTATTAACTCACCCATTTGGGGCCTTTGGTAGCACAATTTCATCATTTTCACTGCAACCAGCCACTGAATTCGCTGGGTATGTGTTTCAAACAGGTCTCCAATAATCCCCCATGGGGGATTATTTGTGGGGGGGGGGGATTATTCGGAAACTGGTCGGGGGGGGGGGGTGGGGGTTTATTGGTGGGGGGGGATTAATGGTGGGGGGGTTTAATGGGGGTAATACGGTACTTTTAAAACTCTCTGTTGGTGAGAGACCGTGGACGTGACCTTGTGTTGCAATTCGCTCAAACAAAATACTCGACAATTTTGACATAAATCTACAGGAGAGTTCGCTTTTATCCCAAATACTTGCTCTTTAAAAGGTTACGTCTTTCATTCGCGCCAATGTCAGTCTCAACTCAATTCATTTTTCATTTTCTTGCATTGGAGTTCCGCTGGCTTGACCCTGTCTGTCAAAATGCTTCTTGTTTCTCACGAACTTTCAAATTCCGCCTACCAACCTGCCCCGTAAATTATCTTCAATCATATAATTAGATCCATAGTATCTAATTTTTCCTCTCGATAGTTCCAGACAACTCCCATCCTTGCCCCGAATGGTCGAGATTGTGACAGCTGATTGCTTGATTTTGCTTCATTTGTGTGCCCGTGCCCGTCAGTGATTCGCTCAGTGTTCGTGTGCTGCGACAGCCGTGGTGACTTTCTGCGATGTGGTTGCTAGCAGGCCAGTGATTCGACGAACATGTGACTTGCCAGCCAGGTCTTTGTGTGTTAGTTTTTTCGCAATCAACAGTTTTCAGTTTCAGTCTGACTGTCAGAGTCGGTTTTGTTTGGTTTTTTAGTGTCGTGTCGAAAATGTGTCGTTGTGTCGTTGTGTTCGAGTGTTTTTTCGGTTGACGTTTTTTTTCTCAGTTCTGTTAACAGTTTATTTAAAAACCGGACATTTTCATGTCATTTCCTTTTTTGATTTCACTTATTTTGAGGCATTCTGTTGTTGTGATGCATTTTCTGAGGTTTCACTTGTTGTTTTCTTTTGATTTGCTTCCGAATAAGGAATCCAAGGAAGTGCAATAAAACAAACAAAAACAAGGTTTCCGGAACCGGCGCGCGTATAATTAAAAAAACATTATTAAACAGTGGTGCGAAGCAAAAACAACTTGTATTTTGGTGGGCTTCATGCGACTCAAATCAATCACGGTCTTCGTTTTATTCAAAGCATTCCTTGTGTTCTGGAACAGCATTTTTTATCTTGCAACCTTTTATTCCCAGCGTTCTGGTAATTTGAGATTGTTTAAGAAAAAAAAATTTGCAAAAAATGCAAAACATTTGCCCCCCCCCCTGTGGCCTGTCTTATAAAAGTGAGGAGTTGAGTGAGAAGTGAGGGAAACATTTGAGGGGAGCAGTTGAGTAGAGTGGAGAAAAGTGAGTAAAACTCTCTCCTCGCTTTTATAAAACTGGCGACATACAAACAACATAGGATTTGCCAAACTTTCTGTTTTTACCCACTTCAAGCATTTTATGGTTGATTTGGTGGCCCTGAAGAGGGCCGTTGGGTTAGGGTAAGTGGCCTTTCGGCCGGTGTTGTCACTTGTGCGTTCTAAGCGCGTTCGCCGCGGATACGACGTGCCAGCTGGATGTCCTTGGGCATGATGGTGACTCGCTTGGCGTGGATGGCGCACAGGTTGGTGTCCTCAAACAGACCAACCAAGTAGGCCTCGCTAGCCTCCTGCAGAGCCATGACAGCGGAGCTCTGGAAGCGCAGGTCGGTCTTGAAATCCTGAGCGATCTCGCGCACCAACCGCTGGAACGGCAGTTTGCGGATGAGCAGCTCGGTGGATTTCTGGTAACGACGGATCTCACGCAGAGCAACGGTGCCCGGTCGGTAACGATGCGGCTTCTTGACGCCCCCGGTGGCCGGTGCCGACTTGCGGGCGGCCTTGGTGGCCAGCTGCTTGCGCGGCGCTTTGCCACCAGTCGATTTGCGAGCGGTCTGTTTCGTACGGGCCATCTTGTTTCACAGACTGAGACGCGAGTGAGAACGTGGAGTAGACACAGTGAATGCTGTGCACTGCGTCAACACTCGTATTTATAGCACACGTGCTCTGCAATGCAGCACGCTGATTGGCTGTGTAGTGTGCTTTTGGCGGCAATATTGTGATCAACAACAAACACAATGAAAGGACACCCTGCGGTGAGCAAAAAATGATTTTGATGGGGTCTTCGTTCGTTCAATGCCCACTGTTAACATTCTGGATTTTGTTTGATTGTTGCTGGTGCACGCATACTTTACCAACAAAAACAATGCTTTGTCAACTGAAACCACAAAACTGCAAACTGATTTTTCAATGCACTGTCACTCAAAAATTAGTGTTTCGTTTTTTAGATTTTCAGATATTGTTCGTAAAAAGTTGTTACCGGTAATTCGCCAATGGCAACATCGCAATAATGTTTTGGAGTGTTTTAAGGAAAAAAAAATGGTGAAAACACAGAACACTTTTCTTTTCGAGTGGGTATTAAATAAATGGGGATGGATGGACGGCCGAAATGGAAAGTTGAAGGAAAGAAAATGTAGAATCGTTGGAAAATATTGTCAGTTGTTTGTATTGTTAGTATTGTTTGTACTGCCTTTAATTATTACTACTGCATTTAATGGCAATGCTTGTGTTTTAATCCTGAGCAGTCGACTGACGGACGAACTTTTTTTACAGATTTTCGTTTAACGTCAAACGTTTAAGCATTTTATGGCGGATGTGGTGGCCCTGAAGAGGGCCGTTGGGTTAGGGTAAGTGGCCTTGCGGCCGGTGGTGTACAGTTGCTTACTTGCTGCTCGTGTACTTGGTGACGGCTTTGGTGCCTTCCGAGACGGCGTGTTTCGCCAACTCGCCAGGCAGAAGCAGACGCACGGCCGTCTGGATTTCGCGGCTCGAGATGGTGCGTTTCTTGTTGTAGTGGGCCAGACGCGACGCCTCGCTGGCGATGCGCTCGAAGAGGTCGTTCACGAACGAGTTCATGATCGACATGGCTTTCGAGCTGACGCCAGTGTCCGGGTGCACTTGTTTCAGCACCTTGTAGATGTACGACGAGTACGACTGGCGCGCCTTGCGTCGGCGTTTCTTGTCGCCCGTGCGTGCAGCCTTCTGCGACTTGGCCGCTTTCTTGGCGCCTTTTGCGGACGGTTTTGGCGGCATTGCGGTGGATTCAAGGCAAACGAACGTTGCAGTAGAAGAGCAGGAGTACAAGCAAGTGATGACTTTGCTGTCACACAGGCGGTCTTATATGCAAACCGATGCGGCACTGAACACGTGTGTCTGTGTGTGTACACAAGGCGTGCACCATGTCTGTGCTCTGTGGTGAATGGTGTGGAAGTGATGGATGTGGCGTGCGTTGGCCAAAATTGGCGGGCAAAACGTCAACAGCAAAAAAACGTAATGCGCTGAACTTACATTGTATGTGATAATGACAATTTTATTTCGAAAGTCAATTTTGAATATTTTTCATTCAAAATGTTTTTGCAAAAACTGATAAGTGAATCACGAGGCGAGGCGCATCACAGTGGTGACAAAAAAAACGACAAAAAAACGTGTGGCAAGCATTTCAACCGCCATAGTATTCATTTTCAAAACGTTTGCTTCTTCAGCGACAACACAGTTCTGATTCTTGGTAGCCCATGGCGATGCGTCGTTTGTGGTACTGATACATGCAGGTTCCCGCAATCAGCACCGTGACGGAGGCAGTGCTGAAGAACACGGCCAGTTGCACGTAGCCAATCTGCTCTGCCTCAGACTCTTTCAGCTCATTGCTTGAGCGCTCGCCGCTTTTCTCGGTGTCGTCGCTGTCGCTGTCGTCCTTGTCAGCGGCGTCTTCGTCCAAGATGTCACTGTCATCGTCGTGCTCACTGCTACTGCTGCTGCTGCTATTCTCGTTCACCGCTGCAACGGTCAATGTCTCGGTTTCATCATCATCTGCGTCGGTTGTTGAGGATGATCGTGCTGGTTTGCCAATGATGAAATTGTTGTGAATGTAGCTGTTCGCGTGTTTGGCGTTCACGGAGAACGTCGGAATGGCAGCAACAACGAACGACGACGCCACGTGGCTGTGGATGAAGATCAGCAGGACGCAAACGGCGCCGCTCAGAGGCATCCGCTCGCGCCACCCAGGCACTTGCGTGTCACCGATCGTCCTTGCTGCGTGCATTGTCCAGCGGTGACCTCATTTTATTCTGCAATGTTGAAACGCAGTGATAAACGTATGAATATGAGCGTCATAAAATCACAACAAGGCTGTTTTGTCCTAAAATCCACACAAACTAAACTACCACGGCAAAATCAGGCTCGCCACCACAAACAGATAACTTTGAAAGTGGCGGCGGAAAAGGAGCGAAAACATGTGTAAGTGAAAGCAAATCGATTTTTGAGAAGTTTAACACCGTTTGCAAATAAGAGTGGGGGGGGGGGTCTGCGCTACATGGGAAAGTTGTCAAACCAAGGGTGCAGGGACATTCTACTAATCAAGGCGCTTCAGGTTTACCCCCTGAGTACCCCCTGATTATGCCTATAAAGGTCGTTTTTAGGGCGCGGAAGTTAAAAAACCCTCGATTTTTTGCGATTTTTCGCAAAGTGTACCTTTTTAGCCCTACCGTATCTCGTAGTTGCACAGTTTCTAGAACCTCACACAGTATTCACGTGAAAGATCTTGCGGAGTTCTTCAAGACCCTGTATCAATGAGCCCTTGCAAGGGGGGTCCCTGAGGCGCTACGACGCTAGTTAAAATTACTTTTTTTTAAAAATTACGCTATTTTTTAAAAACATTTTTTTGAGCTCATAAACACAATTTTTCGATTTTCATTTTTGGTTCTACAGGGGGGTTTTCGGGGTCGCTGAATTCGAATCTGATCTTAGATTTTTGCCCCGGGCATTTTTTTGCCCTAAAATTGGGCAAAAACACATTTTTTTGCGTTTTCCAGTGTTTTTTGGTTTTAATTTTTAATTTTAAGTGCGGATTTTTTTAACAAAGCTGTTTTACAACATCCTTACAACCGCTGTATCGGAATCAGTTTTGATATTTTGCAACTGACCACTTGCCCACCCAAAAAATGGGTAAAAAGTTGATTTTTTTGCTTTTTGCACACGTTTTCGTTTCACAGTGAAAAAATCAAGTTAGAAACAACTTGTAATTTAAATTTTTAGTTCTACATAGAAGGTTTCGGGGTTGCTGAATTCGAATCTGCCCTTAGATTTTTGTCCAGGGACTTTTTTTGCTCTAAAAGTTGGGCAAAAACACATTTTTATGCGTTTTCATGTGGTTTTTGTTTTAATTTTTAATTTTAAGTGCAGATTTTTTTAACAAAACTGTTTTATAACAGCCATACAACCGCTGTATCTGAATCTGTTTTGATATTTTGCAACTGACCACTTGTCCACTTAAAAAATGGGTAAAAAGTTGATTTTTTTGCTTTTTGCACACGTTTTCGTTTCACAGTGAAAAAATCAAGTTAGAAACAACTTGTACTTTTAATTTTTAGTTCTCCAGGGGGGTTTTCAAGATTGCTGAATTCGAATCTGACCTTAGATTTTTGCCCCGGGCATTTTTATTGCTCTAAAAATAGGGCAAAAACACATTTTTTTGCGTTTTCCAGTGGTTTTTTTGTTTTAATTTTTAGTTTTAAATGTAGAGTTGATTAAAAAACAGTTTCATAACAGCCTTACAACCGCTGTATCTGAATCAGTTTTGATATTTTGCAACTGACCACTTGCCCACCCAAAAAATGGGTAAAAAGTTGATTTTTTTTTGCTTTTTGCACACTATTTCGTTTCACAGTAAAAGAATCAGTTTAGAAACAATTTGTAATTTTAATTTTTAATTCTACAGAGAGGTTTTCGGAGTCGCTGAATTCGAATCTGACCTTAGATTTTTGCCCCGGGCATTTTTTTACTCTAAAAATTGGGCAAAACCACTGAAAAACGCATAAAAATGTGTTTTGCCCCATTTTTAAAACAATAAAAATGCCCGGGGCAAAAATCTAAGGTCAGATTCGAATTCAGCAATTTTGAAAACCTCCCTGGAAAATTAAAAATTAAAATTACAAGTTGTTTCTAACTTGATTTTTTCATTGTGAAACGAAAACGTGTGCAAAAAGCAAAAAATCAACTTTTTACCCATTTTTAAGTGGACAAGTGGTAAGTTGCAAAATATCAAAACAGATTCAGATACAGCGGTTGTATGCCTGTTATAAAACAGCTTTGTTAAAAAAAATCCGCATTTAAAATTAAAAATTAAAACAAAAAACCACTGGAAAACGCATAAAAATGTGTTTTTGCCCAACTTTTAAAGCAAAAAAAGGCCCGGGACAAAAATCTAAGGTCAGATTCGAATTCAGCGACCCCGAAACCTTCTATGTAGAACTAAAAAATTAAAATTACAAGTTGTTTCTAACTTGATTTTTTTATTGTGAAACAAAAACGTGTGCAAAAAGCAAAAAAATCAACTTTTTACCCATTTTTTGGGTGGGCAAGTGGTCAGTTGCAAAATATTAAAACTGATTCCGATACAGCGGTTGTAAGGCTGTTGTAAAACAGCTTTGTTAAAAAAATCCGCACTTAAAATTAAAAATTAAAACCAAAAAACGCTGGGAAACGCAAAAAAATGTGTTTTTGCCCAGGTTTAGAACAAAAAAATGCCCGGGGCAAAAATCTAAGATCAGATTCGAATTCAGCGACCCCGAAAACCCCCCTGTAGAACCAAAAATGAAAATCGAAAAATTGTGTTTATGAGCTCAAAAAAATGTTTTAAAAAAATAGCGTAATTTAAAAAAAAAAGTAATTTTAACTAGCGTCGTAGCGCCTCAGGGACCCCCCTTGCAAGGGCTCATTGATACAGGGCCTTAAAGAACTCCGCAAGATCTTTCACGTGAATACTGTGTGAGGTTCCAGAAACTGTGCAACTACGAGATACGGTAGGGCTAAAAAGGTACACTTTGCGAAAAATCGCAAAAAATCGAGGGTTTTTCAACTTCCGCACCCTAAAAACGACTTTTATTGGCATAATCAGGGGGTACTCAGGGGGTAAACCTGAAGCGCCTTGATTAGTAGAATGTCCCTGCACCCTTGGTTTAAAAACTTTTCCATGTATCACGGAATGTTCCTAGGGCCCCCCACTCTTATTTGCAAACGGTGTTAACAATGAACACTTTACTGATAAGATAGAAACTGCTTGCTTTTATGTATGTTTTATTTGAAGAACTGGCAAACAAAGATGTGCACGATAATCTTTTCGTTTCCTTTGAACTTCAACCATGCCGCTTTGCAATTTCAATTGAAGAAAAACGCAAAAAAAATAAACCAGGACCACTTTTGCATTTTGCTTCATTTTATAGACAAATAAAATTTTCGTTCTCTGTTTTCAGACGCATTTTATAAACTGTTATCCAACCAAAAAAGAAAAGTGCACATTGCAAAGTTTTTAGTGTTTTGGCACAGGACATCATACGAGCACTGGGCTGGTTGAGTGTTTATCTCCCGTACGACCCGAGATGAAAAATATTGCTCTGCCATTTGTTGTTCAGTTCTGTGACCCGCACTGCACATTTGTGCACAGACGCAACAAAACAGTGCTGGTCTGGTACATAGAGCTTCCAGTTCACGTTGTCTTTGTGGGGCTTGCAGTGAAACAATATGCAGCTTGAGTTGAATAGAAGCTCCAGCTCAGAATTGTTATCTTCGGCGGTTTATTCTTGTTCACAAGCAATGTTCAGAAGAACATTCCGCATGCAAATCCGACAAAAAACTGTGGTCAAAGCAATTTCCGATCATTTAATAAAATGTTCCATATTCATTTACAGCAGCCTCAGCACGAAAACAAACTCAGTGGTTTCACAATGCACACATGAAGGACAATCTGAGATTTCATTTTGTTCGCGAAGAACTCTCAGCAAATTCATCAATAACACATGCTTTTCTCGACGTGGCGCTTTCGTTTCGAAACGGTCCTGAAGGCAACGCCGTTTCCTGGTGCCGCTTGGTTTCTTTCAAATAATTCGAGCCGAACATGATGGACGCCAGGCAGGCGGTTGCGACTGACGCCACGATGAGCAGCGGCGCGACGGTGCTGACGCGAGTGAGGTGCACCACGAGCGGTGCAAGCACTGCGGACAGATTGGCTGCACAGGAGCACAGCGAACTGGCCATGCCGCGTTGCCATGTGGGGTACAGCTCCACCGCCCACAGTGGGCCCGGCAAATAGAAGCACCCGCCGACCGCTAGACCTGCAACACATTCGCGTTCACGCTGGTTTCTCGTATTTTTTTTGATTGAATTCGAGCGAGTTTGTAAATTGGGCGTGCCTATTTGGTTGCATAATCAATAAACACACCAACAACCAAAATTGACGACAACACCAGCGGTGGGATCGCAACGACTGTGGCCAACGATTCGAGCAACACGAGCAGCATACAGCTGAGCCAGACGGCGCTCCAGCCGAACAGTGCGACCGCCCTTCTGCCGAATCGCACGTACAGTCGGTCGAGTGCAGCGCACGCGGAGTTCACCGCAAAACTGGCCACTCCAAAAACCAGCAAGTTCAGAGCGGCATTCGCAGCGAATGTGCCGACCAGCAGCAGCAGGCTCATGTACGCGAGGCCGCACGCGAACCAGTAATGAAGCAGCAGCAACGTGGTTCGCCGCGAATGCTCCGTTTGGAACAACGCCACGTAGGAGCGGTTCGTGGTCGTGCAGTTCTCCTCGCCTTCTCGGCCGCCAGTCTTCGGCTGTTCTTGTTCGTGCAGCAGTTCTTCGATTTCGCTTTTTCGCCGTTTACCGAGATTGTTCCAGTAGCTGATGCGTTGCAGTGCGGTCGAGGCGCGCTCCGTGTGCGAGTGGGGACGACGCCGCTTGGACGAACATGGGCATGCGCCACGCTGAAAAATGCATGTTTTGAGCTGAACACTGTCGATTGGTCGCTGCGTTTGCTTGCTGATTGGCTGCATTCGAATGCCACTGCTTCTGCTGCATAGCTGAACTGACACCGAGAAAATGTTTCTGCCACATTGTAATTTTGCCGCTAAAACATGTTAGAAAAAGGCGAGAAGTTTATGTAACAACGTCTTCTCAGTGGATCTCAACAGCCAACCAACGAATGCAACCGCCAACCCACCTGATCGTGATCGATTGTTTTCGATTGGTGATGATGATCGAGCAGCCATTTCGGACTTTCCTGCACCACCAGCAACATCGCGACGGCCAACAGTCCAACGCTGTTCACCAGAAGTCCGTAGCTTCGCCAGTGCGGACAGGCGAGCGCACAGAGCGCCGCTGCGATGCTGGCCAGCGAATAGCCGCCGATGAAGAGCAACGATCGATAGGCGGCTGTGGTCTGCTCGGCAAAGAGCACCGTGGCTGCGGTGACCGTGGGCGACGTGGCGAAACCGACGAGTGTGCAGCACACGGTGAACAGGCCCACGTCGGTGGTGACGCTGCGCAGCGCGCCGAAGGACACGCCCCAGGTGAGCGAGACGCAGGCGACCGGCTTGCGTCCGTAGCGATCCGACAAATGACCTGCAACGTGCTTGGAGGGGCATTCATGAAGCAGTATCTGGTGACACGTGATGTGTACAATGTGGCCGTACATACGGGTAAAAATACACTGTAGCAGTGCGTCACTGCTTCATGAATGATGCTTTAGTGGAAAACGAGTAGCACGCGATTCTCCACGAATAAAACGTGCTAGTTATTGGAAACTGATAACCGGATTGAATGCTGACAAATCAGCGCGTTAAAAAAAATTCAGAGCCAATAAGGAAAAGTCGGTCACGGTGTCAGAACACGCATGAAAGGTCAGCTGCGCCATTTTCTGATGTCCTCAGAAAGTTTCAAGGGTTCAAAACAAAAATAATAAAAATCTGGTATCACTGGCAGTGTTGTTTCTGTGCGTTTTTGCAAAACCGAAAATTTGCAACTTTGAGAGGTTGGAAATGGAAAGCTTTCCGAAAGTCTCAATTTTTGCATGAAAAAAAGCGCAAATCAAAATAGTGCAATGATTGCTTGTTTCGTACCGCCCACCAGTGCGCCAAGGAACGTGCCGATCATCTGCATGGTCTGCGCCAGTGACATGTAGAACGTGTCCGCTCCAACCAGTTGCCATTCCATTGAAGCCGAATAGAACGCTGCGCTGGTCAGCAGCAATGCAGCTTCTTGGTCAGCACTCTGATTGGACGCGGCCGTTTCTTCCGCCAAACTTGACTGTTCGTCCGGCAAAATTGCAGCAAACATCAGAAACACTTGATTGGCGGTGACGATGAAAAATGCGAACTGCAAGAGAACATTGAAATAAAACTCTAGCTCTAAGAATCTAAGTTTGGGTGCTGATAGCCAGGAGCGCTTTTGTTTGGTGAAATGTTTGGAAATAGTTTTCAGTGAATTTAAGCACGACTGCAAAAGTGCAGCTTTGATGCGTTGCAGATGTTCAAATAATTGATGGCATCTTGACAATTGATGACAATTTACTTGCAAAATACAACATTTGTTGACGAACCTGTAACCAAATCCACAGAAACCATTGATAGGGACCGAAGAGGCCAACGGTCGGTAGAAAATGGCGTTCAAAAACGTTTTGATTCATTGTTTGACGTTGTGGAAAATAAATTATCACAAATGCCGATACCGATGGGGTTTAAGAAAAATCTGAAGTGAAATAAAAATGGCAGACAAGATTGAAAAATCCGCTTCATTTGATTTCAAAAACGTGAATTTCTATGAACAACTGGATTGCTTTACGGGAACTCTCTCACCGTCACATAGTGAGCCGCGAACTGCTTAATGGATTGTTGCTTGGCAGCACAACTTTATCAGTTGAAATAACAAAGTTTCCCAACATTAGTGAGAATTTAAAAAAGTCTACTGGTTATTTCCAGTGCATCATTTTCCCGTTTTTGAGACCACCAGTGCTGAATTTTGCTGACAAAAAGTCCAACTTTACTTTTGTTTCGTTTCGTTAAATGTTTAGACAGCCGTAAAAGTAGTTAAAACAAGCACAATATTAAAAACGTGAAGCATTTCAAAACGCACAATAATATTTCCGTTCGTCTAGAAAAAACAACATTGATCTTCTTTCACAAACTTCGCCAGATTGTTTGCATCAAAGTGAACACTTTTAGAGTGAGGTTTGTTCAATCTGTTCAGCGTGTCCAGGTTCAAAAAACGCACCAAAATTCGAATTTTACCAAGCGTTTCTACGAAACACAAGTCATGTGTTATCAACACAAAACCGGAAATTGGAAATATGAAAAACACATGTTATGTGATCAAAAATAAAAAAATACAACAGGTACTAAAAAAGCGATGCGGTTGATGAAAAACGAATGACGGATGACAGGAAAGCCAAACAATGTTGCAATGCATAAATTGATATTTTTAGAGTTTGAAAATTCAAATCTGGCCGGCCAATGTTGAGAGTCTGGAAAACGTTACGACAAATCAGCTTTTATGACCTGCACCAGCCACCGGGGCGTGACAACGAGACAGAAGTAGTGTCCCTGGTAGATGCTGTTACTGCCCCAGTAGGCCCACTGAGTCTGCGTCTCAATCAGTTCCGTTGCAATCGTGATCCACGGGCCAGAGTACCGCTTTAGAACGTTGTTCGTGATACGACTGCTGATGCCCTGCAAGATTTGAAAAAATGGCATTGCCAATTGGTCCCGGAAGCATTTCAGGCAACAGGCACAACGGGAATCATCGAGTTTTAGAGACGAAAGCTGTTTGCGGTGTATTCATGTTCTTATTTCGGTTCGCCGTGTGATGAGTCACTTGTTGTATTTGCCTGCTTCGTGCGTGGCTGAATCGCGTAATCTAAGATCAGTGCACACCTCAGCATTGTCAGAGCCAGCGTAGTAGTCCAACGCATCTTCAACGATCCCATGCAAATCGCTGGACGCACATCGAACGGTCGCTGGAAAAGTACGACCGTCCATAACGTTCACATTGGACAGTACAAGGAAAGCGAAAATGGCAAAACAAATCGAAGCCGCTGTCGAATTTACACCATGCGAAATCACTCGCTTGGGTTTTTTAATAGTCACAAGCTCGACGCAGCCAACCCGCATCAGAATGCACAAACCACGTGTCTTACTTTTTGGTCCAGCTAGCACTTTGACTCGATTGTGATCGCCGCTCGTGTCGCGAAGCGAGCGCGGCAGAAATCCTGGGCGAACACGAAGTACTAGGCCAGCATGAACACCCATGGTTCACAACACGTTTGGCGTTATCCATAACGGAATTCTTACACAAGTTCGGAAAAATGCCCGAAGGGCATGAAAAAGACCAAATATTATTTCAGAATGACAGAGATAGAAAAGTGTGACACAAGGATTTTCACAAGATCAAACATTTTATGAAACGTGTGTGAACTGGAAAGTTACAAACTGAAATAATATTTACGCCAATATCTTTTTTGTCATTTTCAAGGAAGGCACAATCTCTGTACAAATTTTATCTCACTTCATTTGATGCTGCAAAAAAATCATTTGCTGCTGTGAACATGCTCTTTTTATTTGTGAATACTGTATCAAATGATTTGCTTAATATGGTGTTTGCGGGCTGAACCCTTTTACGATGAGTGCGGTCACAACCGGAGCCAGTGCCTTGAAATGACAAAAATATATTGACGTAAATATTATTTCAGTTTGTAACTTTCCAGTTCACACACGTTTCATAAAATGTTTGATCTTGTGAAAATCCTTGTGTCACACTTTTCTATCTCTGTCATTCTGAAATAATATTTGGTCTTTTTCATGCCCTTCGGGCATTTTTCCGAACTTGTCTTTTTCTTTTATATCTCAAAGAGTTTATAGGGTTTTAGCCTATCAGACGCAGCATAGTCGACTGCAATGGTTTCTGTTGCATTTGTACTCAGAGCAAGGATTTTTAGGAGCAAACCCTTCCGTAGACCCTTTTCAACCCAGGCACGGGTTAATATCAGTTTTCACTAGTTTTTCGCTATTTTGCACTTAAACTATAGCCTATCAGACGCAGCATAGTTGACTACAATGGTTTCCGTTGCATTTGTAATCAGAACAACGTTTTTTAGGAGGAAGCCCTTCACGGAGACCCTTGTCAACCCAAGCACGGGTTAATATCCGCTTTTTGTTATTTGGCACCTAAACTATAGCCTATCAGACGTAGCATATTCGATTACATGAATACCGTGGAATTTGAAATCAGAACAACGTTTTTTAGGAGAAAACCCTTTACGGGACCCTTTTCAACCCAGGCACGGGTTAATATCAGCTTTTCGCTATTTGGCACATAAACTATAGCCTATCAGACGCAGCATAGTCGATTACATTGATACCGTGGAATTTGAAATCAGAACAACGTTTTTAAGGGGGAAACCCTTTACGGGGACCCTTTTCAACCCAGGCACGGGTTAATATCAGCTTTCTGCTATTTGGCACCTAAACTATAGCCTATCAGACGCAGCATAGTCGATTACATGGATACCGTGGAATTTGAAATCAGAACAACGTTTTTTAGGAGGAAACCCTTCCGGGGACCCTTTTTATACCAGGCACGGGTAAAAACAGTACCCTTTTCAACCCCGGCACAGGTAAAAAAACAATGTTTCACAATTCAGCACTTAGCCTATCAGACGCAGCATGGTCGATTACATGAATACCGTGGAATATGAAATCAGAACTACGATTTTTACCAGGAAACCCCTTAACGGGCACTCTTTTTATACCCGGCACGGGTAAAAACAGTTTTTTCACAATTCGGCATCTAGCCTATCAGACGCAGCATGGTCGATTACATAGGATACCGTACAATTTGGAATTCGAATTGGAACACAACTTTAGATTTTTTGTGGACACCGAAACGGTCGACAACAACAACGACAACAACAACAACAACAACAACAACAACCTGAATTTTTTTCGGTTTTTTTGTTCTGTAAAATCACAGAAGCAACCGATGTTTAATTTTTTGGTTTGGATGGATAGGGTATCGGGCCACCTTAGCACATCAAATAGCATTTCTTGGTTTAGTCATTTATCATGAATGTTATGGTCGATTGAAATTTCAAAATATTCGCAATGAGCTTTCTGAAATAATATTGTGGGACTGCGCTGCCGCGCGTCCCACGATTACAAATACCTGAATTCTTGAGCGTAAAGTTCGAACAACTGCGAGTAACCAGACACAAAGTCCACCGATGAAAATCTGACCTACCACGTTTCGCGGAGCAGCAGCAAAGGCCGACCAAAAACAAGAGCACCACCAAACGACGCATCGTTGATTCCGAGATCAGAAATGAACAGAACACCGATGCTTTATTGCACTGGAGATCGTGGCTTGATTGTGCAACACAAATAAACACAAAACTGCCCATGACACACGAGTTTTTATCGGGTTATCAATGGAATTCATCAGAAAAAACCACGCAAGCAGATGTCATTGTTCTCATGATTGCTCAGCAGCACTGAAAAACAACTCCAAAATAAAAATTGTGACGTAAGCTTGATACTATATTTTTTTCGTCCGGAAATAACAAAAGTCTTTCGAAAACAGCCGAGAACTCCTAAAGCGAACTAAAAGAAGCACTGTGCGATGCGACCGATAGCTGACGAAATCACGAAGTTCAAAAACATACAACAGACGCAAAAAACTTGAAAGATAAAGCAGAAAGGTATGACAGGTCCAATGAACATCACAAACTATTCAAACAAAACTCAAACATACAGGATTTAAATGAAAGAAAATAAGTGCAATGTACTACAAAGTGAAAGATGAGTGAATGCATACTCGTAAACGTAATCGGATCAAAAACAACCTGAAATTCACAATCCGTGTTCTGATAACTTAAAAACATGTGAAGTGCACAAAACAAAAAGTCCACCGTGAATGACAAAACAAATGACAAACTGTAAAAAAAAGAAAATTTGACGGAAGCAATATCTATTGGAACCAGTTGCTGAAACCGAAGTTGCCACTGACAGACTGTGAGAACGACACCGCTTTGCTGCTCTGTTTCATGTTGTTCGTTGGCTTTCTCACCGTTTCCGGTCGTGTGCCGCACAAAGAACGCTGCTGCGGTCGCTGTTGTTGTTGTTGTTGTTGTTGTTGTTGTTGCTGCAGTTGCTCGAGCTCTTCTTTGTTGGCGACCAATTCATCTGAAAGTGTAATTGTATTTGTCTGAAAGTATTGTCAAACTGAGAAAAAACGTTTCCTAATTATTAGCGGCATTAAGAATTAGCGCCGATTGCCATTCGGTGCGCTAGATTTGAATTGTAATTAAAAATGTCTTAAATTGATTATCATTCTGACAAACGGCAAATCAGCCGCAAATTGCCAGCAGCTGTTTGCAAAGTGCTCAAAAGCAAAGAGATACGCAAACGCTGCCCCACCGGTTTTCTCCTTGATCGCCCGATCGAGTGCCGCCCACGGCTGCTCGTCACAGCGGTGTCCGGTGGTCAGTTTCGCTTGGTCGTGTGCTTCACTCAGCCGTTTACACCATCGATACAGACAGTCGAGGCGACTTTTCGGCAGACACTGGTGCAGGCGGCTGCGAAGACGCTCGTCGAAGTCCACCTGTGTCACGGAGAGCAAAATGTGCGCTGATTCAAGTCAAAGTCACAGCTGATCACAGTGCACTGCCGCACTCAGTTGATTGGAGCATAACCGCCGATAAAATTTCGAAATTCAATTTCAACAGAAGCCCATAAGCGTGCGCCCAGCCAAAATGATTTTGTTAGCACACACAATCGCAGCAACCTGCAGTTTCGCCAATGGCCAGATGAATCGCTCCTTGTCGGCGCAGTGCAGCTGTTCACGAAGGCAATCGAGTTTAGTGGAACTCTGCTGCAGCTGCATTTCGTCATGCTCGTTGCTGACGGCCAGCGCACACAGCAGCTGCTCACGCGACGTGCCCGTCGAAACGCGCATGAACTCAGTGAACAGCAGAACGGCCATTTCCAGCGGCACCGGGCTCTCCGTCAACAGCAGAACGCGGTTGCCTTCAATGCGTGAGAATCGTGAAAAAAACGTGATTTTCGGATTACAACGACGGCAAGTTCGCAAGTGAAGAGTGTCGCCATGTGCGGAAAACTTTCGTTTCTGCCGGCTCAAGTGTCGACGCCGAAAGTGCCCGTTCGCCCAAAAGACAACCGACCAGGCACGGCGAACGCCTCCAGCAGCAGCTGGATGCCACGTGCGAACGCGCCCGGCGACGGCTCCATCTGCCACCGCTGTTGCTCGTGGTCGACCAGACGCAGCGTGTGCACTTGCTGCACGGACGACACGCGCGACAGAACGGCACGCGACAGCCGCTCGCAACCGCTGGCACACGTGCAGTCGCACAGACTCGCCAGTGCTGCACGGGGAATGCTGGACAGTGGACACTGGGACAACTGTGACGCATAGGGTGTGTGCGCCAAACAAACTGACCTCTTTCAAATTGCTGTACACCCGACCCTGTACATTGACATTATGAATTTCGTACGCTGATCGGATGCAAACGAGCGTGTCGCACCAATCAGTGCACCGAGTTCAAAAGCAACCAATCACCTGATAGCCTACCTGATAGCCAGAAGAAGTAGTTTTCCGTTCTTATTGAGTTGCCTTGGGATCTAATTAGGTGATTTGCCTTGGTAACTAAACTAGAATCGAGTCTGAGTGATTTTAAAAAAACGTTTTAGCCCGACCGACCAACCGCTGGTCGTGTCGTTCTGCTGCTGGCGGACGGTGACATTGCTGAAGTTCAATGCACTCAATTTCAGTCGTTTTTCCGACGGATCGCCCACGTCAGGCAGTGGCTTCGCAGCGAGAATGATGATTTGGGTCGGCTAAAAAAGAAAATCAAGCAATCAAACCTGGCACATTGACTGGCTGCCCAGTAGAGATATTACAAAAACGTTTTTCACCTGCACATCGGCAAGGTCACGCAGAAAAGAGTCGTCCATTGGCATCGCAGTCACAACACCATCCAGGAATCGCCAGCTGCGGTCATTCGAGCTGCAAGTGTCATGAATCACGTGACACCGACTCGATATCATGCTTCTCAAGGTTGTTGCTGTAGTAGCGAATCAACAAATGTCGTTCACTGTAACTTATGTGCTGTGTGTCACAGTGTCACAAACATAAAACTGGAATAGCCCCGTTGCAATGAATTGAATACCCATGGATTCGTTTCAAGCTACTTTCGATTAGACTTGCACTTTCAACTGATTTCATTCAGATGTCCCAATTCAGTGACGTACCGCTGATTGAGCGCCGTCAAAGCGTTGCCAATCTCAGTGAGATCATCGAGGCACTCCTCCAAGGCGTCGTGCGCAAACGACGGCTGTGCGAAGCCAGCGGGTGTGGCGTCACGCTGGTGGTACGCGGTGGCACCCAGCAGGCACCAGTCGTTCAGCAGCAACGAGTCGGTCGCATCTTGCAACTCGCGCTGCAAACAAATGGCCACTTTTCTGGAACTGCTGGGGAAGTCATCGGAAATCAATCGTTTTCTTGTTTTTTACCCGGTTGAATGATCCAGCAACGCACTGAGACCGCTTGGATAATTTAAGATAGGCTTTTTCACAATACCGACCCTCCTTAGGCACAATTTTAAAAAAGTTTTCAAATTCAGTCAAATTTAAGACCAATCGAACCGCCTTGATGCCCTGAGTTCGAAAATCATATTTTTATCTTAATCCAAGCCTTTTTATGTTTCAAAATTAGGAAAAACCTAGTTTTCGACCCCCTTGTAGTAAAACTGCTCTAGCTCGCTTCTGCTTAAAGCTATTAACAAAAATCAAACACCAATCGATTGCCCTTGTGTTCGCGCACATTTTTCATAAATATACTATGGGTTGAAAACGTTTTTTCATGCTCTGTATTTATAAAAAACTGCAGAGGTTGGTGGTTTTTTACGTTTTTCGGTACTTTAGAAACGTTTGTGGGGTATAGTTGCTAAGTAATTCTGAAAGATCTACGAAAAATGTATATCCATGTAAAATTTCAGCTTCATAAAGCGTCGCCGGGAGTCACACGATACAATACAAAATGGCTTGTCGCATGCGTTTTTGGTCAATATGCCGCATGCGCGCGCACACACAGTCACAGTGCACGCAAGCAGTGTGTGCGCTGCTGTTCACCCCATTCACCCTGCTGTTATGCAATACACCTAAAAATATTACCCATGACACTTTAGCCGTACCAAAAAAGCAGGCTGCTGAAAATTGCTCAGTTTCACATGTTGCACAACATTTTGTGGCTCGTTATTGTCCACGTGCAGTACCAGGGGTTTTGTTACCAAACAACCAACGTGTTTTTTGTGTGGTGATTTAGTGAAAGTTTTTATCTTTTGTTACATGCAGTTGAAATGTAAAAAATCAATATAAAAAATCAATACGATAAAAAGCGTTCGCATAAAACTGCGCTTGCAAGTTGTTTGTTGTTCGCTTTGCACAATCACGATGTAGCGCGTAAACTGCGCTTGCAAGTTGTTTGTTGTTCGCTTTGCATAATCACGATGTAGCGTCTCGTTGCAACGCAACAGAACAACTCAAATACGCATCGAATAAAGAAAGATGCGCATGCGTGCACGCTTTTTGTGCAACGTTGATCAAATGAAGCTTCAAATAAAAATATCGCAGCTTTCATTCAACAAAAAAGTATAATGAGCGAACCGGAACTCTTCAGGCTTTTTCAGGCCACATTTAGAGGGCCGCAATTATTTATACCCCTCCCGTCGGGGTCTTGCCCCGAGCGTTTTTCCAAAACTTTGATTTCAGGGACCGGACACCGCGGCGGACTGGAGTAGGACATCGGACACAAAGTCGGACATTTTCATTTAGCGTGCGCTCACTACGCGATCTTTTGACTGTGGCTGTGTTGTCTTATTCTTCTCATTGTGCCGTGTTTGTCCGTCCGTCCGTTTTTCGGTACTCCTTCAAAATATGGGTCCGCTCAAACTTCATCGCAGCGCGCTGATTGATGGCTCAAATGAAAGCCCTCGTTCTGCTGGGTAATCCTGTGCATGGGTTTTTTGAAATTCAAAATTTTGAAGAATTTTTGTTATTTGAATTTGAAATTTTCGATTAAAAGCGTCTGTGGTGGGCGTGTACGCTGAATGTTGTATTTATGTGCTTGATAGATATTTATGATGGATACCGTTCACGATATTGCATGAGCATGAAACAGTCATACGTCTGAAAGTAGGGCCCGGTACCGAAGACGTGGGGGTGGGGGGGGGGGTACGTACACACACACACCCTAGAGCACCCGAGACCTCCGCGTGGGGGGTGGGGGGGGGGTCACGCGACACCAACCCCCTAAAACCTGAACACTGGACCATCCACGCCCCTTTCGAAATTTGCTTGACACTCCACCCACCCCCCCCCCTTCCTCGCATGGACCTTAAGTTACAGTGACACCCCCAAAAATTTTCTCGGACCATCCAAAAATCATGAACTTTTGCTTAAAAATCATGATTTTTTGTCTATAAAGTCCATAATATAAGCTGAATATATGATAATTTGACATTCTTCAATGTAATTTTGCAGCAAAATTTAGCGGTTTCCCTTCAAATTTTAAGCAAAAAAATATCATGGGTGGGGTGGGGGGTGTGCACCCCCAGAAATTTTTCTACAATAGTGCACCCCCCAACAAAGTGAACAACAAACAACTTGCAAGCGCAGTTTACGCGCTACATCGTGATTGTGCAAAGCGAACAACAAGCAAGTTGCCAGCGCAGTTTAGGCGCTACATCGTAATTGTGCAAAGCGAGCAACAAACAACTTGCAAACGCAGTTTTATGCGAACGCTTTTTTATCGTATAGGTTTTTTACATTTCAACTGCATGTAACAAAAGATAAAGCTTTCACTAATCAACCAAATTGTAGAATGGTTCTCTGCATTTCGGCCTTTGCAACATCATATGCAGAAGAGGGGTGGCCTCAATGTTGTGTAACATGTGCAACTGAGCAATTTTCAGCAGCTTGCTTTTTTGGTACGGCTAAAGTGTCATGGGTAATATTTTTAGGTGTATTGCATAACAGCAGGGTGAATGGGATGAGCAGCAGCGCACACACTGCTTGCGTGCACTGTGACTGTGTGTGCGCGCGCATGTACAGTATGCATGCGGCATATTGACCAAAAACGCATGCGACAAGCCATTTTGTTTTGTATCGTGTGACTCCCGGCGACGCTTTATGAAGCTGAAATTTTACATGGATATACATTTTTCGTAGATCTTTCAGAATTACTTAGCAACTATACCCCACAAACGTTTCTAAAGTACCGAAAAACGTAAAAAACCACCAACCTCTGCAGTTTTTTATAAATACAGAGCATGAAAAAACGTTTTTAACCCATAATATAAGAGCTAAAAATGTGCGAGAACACAAGGGGAATCGATTGGTGTTTGATTTTTGTTAATAGCTTCAAGCATAAGCGAGCTAGAGCAGTTTTACTACAAGGGGGTCGAAAATTAGGTTTTTCCTAATTTTAAAGCATAAAAAGGGGTTGGATTAAGATAAAAATATGATTTTCGAATTCAGGGCATCAAGGCGGTTCGATTGGTCTTAAATTTGACTGAATTTGAAAACTTTTTTGAAATTGTGCCTAGAGGTGTGGAGGCCGGGTCGGTCGACTCAAAAAGCCTATCTTAAATGCCAAGTAAAAATCATCGAAAAGCAGCAAAAAAGCAACCGACCACAGAAGCAGCCCACTGGTAGAAGAACGCGGGATGCGCAGTGCAGTGGTCAGCCTCTGCCAGTTCGTACACCTTTGCGGTCAGCTCCGGCAACATGGCGAGCACGTAGCGCCACGCAACCAGCGACAGCATGCGCACCGATCGCAGCTCTCTCGCACTGCACAGACACGCTCATTAGTGCAAATGCGGTCCAATCGGTGGCAGGTTTTGGTTGAATCAATACGAATCATTCAATTTACAGCAATCGTTTTTCGAACATGTTGACAAAAAAAGAAAACCGAAAATCGGCACCGTTCGGACGACGGCCAGCCAGAAGGATACGGCTCTGAATTCGTGCCATCGTTATGCTCAACCACGGTCGCGTTTGGATCGCTGTCTGAATAGATAAGTGGCACTGGTGAAAAAAACCATTCAGTGATGGTGATATGGCAACTGTCAACCGCAGCGTTGCATAGTTGAGCGATTTAATTGTAAAAAACCAGCAGCACACCGCATTCATGTTTTATGGAAAGAGATGCAAGTCTAATCGAAAGTAGCTTGAAACGAATCCATGGGTATTCAATTCATTGCAACGGGGCTATTCCAGTTTTATGTTTGTGACACTGTGACACACAGCACATAAGTTACAGTGAACGACATTTGTTGATTCGCTACTACAGCAACAACCTTGAGAAGCATGATATCGAGTCGGTGTCACGTGATTCATGACACTTGCTCGAATGACCGCGGCTGAGGTTCACGGATATTGAACTGCGATGCCAATGGACGACTTCAACTTTCTGCGTGACCTTGCCGATGTGCAGGTGAAAAAACGTTTTGTAATATCTACTGGGCAGCCGAGTCAATGGTCGCCGGATTTGATTGCTTGATTATACTTTTTTAGCCGACCCAAATCATCATTCGCTGCGAAGCCACTTGCTGCGTGGGCGATCGGGAAAAAACGACGAGTTGGTGCGTTGAACTTTCAGCAATAATCCTCCTCGCTTGTAGAACGACACGACCAACAGTTGTCGGTCGGGCAAAAACGTTTTTAAAATCACTCGGAACTCGATTCTAGTTTGTACAAGACAAATCACTAATTAGATCCCAAGGCAACTCCCAGTAAGAACGAAATACGCAACTCTGTATCCGGAGCAGGCTATCAGATGATTGGTTGCTTTTGAACTCGGTGCACTGATGGTGCGACACGCTCGTTTGCATCCGATCAGCGTACGAAACCGTAATGTCAATGTGGTCGGAAGTGTACAGCTGAATTGAAAAGAGTCGGTTGTTTGGCGCACACCTTCGTCTGGTTATTCCGGTGTCCACTGTCCGTTACTGGCTGCACTGGCAGTCTGTATACTGTTGCGTATTTGCCAGCGGTTACTGTGAGCGGCTTTGTCATTTTTGTGCCATTCTGATACGCATTGTGTCGTCCGATGCAGCAAGTGCACACGCTGCGTCTGTCCGACCACGAGCTTTGGCAGCGGTGGCAGATGGAGCGTCGCACACGTGGCCTCCGGCTGCCAGCAGAGGCGTTCGCCGTGCTGGTCCGGCGAGGACAGTGCTGAGCAGACGAGCACTTTTCAGCGATCGACTGAGCCGGCTGCTGAGTTTTCCGCACATGCTGACCTCCTTGCTGGCACACTGAATGGAACCATAATCCGAAAATCACGTTTTTCACCGATTCTCCCGCATTGAAGGCAACCGCGTTCTTGTTGACGGAGAGCCCCGGTGCCGCGAAAATGGCCGTTCTGCTGTTCACTGAGTTCATGCGCTTCGGCGTCGCGTGAGCCGCTGCTGTGGCCGTGAGCATGACGAAAAGTGCAACTGCAGCAGAGTTCCACTAAACTCGATTGCCGTGAATTTGGCGCCGACAGAATGTTCATCTGGCCATTGAGCCGAAACTGCGGGTTACTGCGGTTGTGTGTGCTAACAAAATCATTTTGGCTGGGCGCGCGACTTATGGGCTTTCTGTTGAATTATTTCGAAAAATTTTATCGGCGGACCCTTCCAATCAACTGAGTGCGGCAGTGCCTGTGATCAGCTGTGACTTTGACTTGAATCAGCGCACACCTTCTCCGTGACACAGGTGGACTTTCGACGAGCGTCTTCGCAGCCGCCCTGCACCGATATTCTGCCGAAAATGCTCTCGGCTATTCGGTGAAGCAGCAGTGAAGCACGGAATAGCTTGAAAGGCTTTGGTACCGGATTACCCGTTTGAAGCAGCCATGGGCGGCGCTCAGTCAGGCGATCAAGGAAAACCGGTGGGCAACTTGCAGACGCGTCTCTTGCTTTTGAAGCACTTTGCAAACAGCTGCTGAAGAAGAGCTTTGAATTTACCTGATTGCCGTTTGTCGAAATTGATGTCAATTTAAGACATTTTGCAATTCAAATCTAGCGCACCAGTGTCGGCAATCGGCAATTCTTCCAATGCCGCTAATAGTAGGAAACGTTTTTTCTCAGTTTGACAATACTTTCAGACAAATACAATTGCACTTTCAGATGAATTGGTCGCCAACAAGAAGAGCTCGAGCAACTGCAGTAACAACAACAACAACAACAACAACAACAACAGCGACCGCGCGTCTACGGTGCGGCGCACGACCGGAAAACCAACGAACAACATGAAACAGGCAAACACAAAGCCTATTCGTTCTCACAGTCTGTCAGTGGCAACTTCGGTTCCGGCAACTGACCAATATATTGCTTCCGTCAAATTTTCTTTTTTTTTTTACAGTTTGTCATTTATTTTGTCATTCACAGTGGTTTGTTTGTGCACTTCCTGTTTTTAAGTTGGGAGCACGGATTGTGTCAAGGTTGTTTTTGATCCGATTTGCAGCTGCATTCACTCATCTTTAAAACTTGTGTACATTGCACTTATTTTTCTTTCATTTAAATCTGTATGTTTGAGTTTTGTTTGAATAGTTTGTGATGTTCATTGAACCTATCATACCTTTCTGCTTTATCTTTCAAGTTTTTTGCGTCTATTGTATGTTTTTTGAGCTTTTCATTGTTTCGTCAGCCGCTCGATGCATCACTTTGTGCTTCTTTAGTTCGCTTTAGAAGTTCTCGGCTACATTTCGAAGACTTTTTGTTATTTCCGGACGAAAAAAATATGAGCGAAACACGTCACAATTTTGACAGGTTGATTTTCAGTGCTGCTGAGTAATCATGAGAACAATGTGCGTGGTTTTTCTGATGAATTCCATTGATAACCCGATAAAACTCGTGACATGGGCTTGCAGTTTTGTTTATTTGTGTTGTTGCACCAGTACCACGATCTCCAGTGCAACTTCAAAGCCATCGGTGTTCTGTTCATTTCTGATCTCGAGATCAACTTGTCTGCCAGTGGAACAATTGGTACCAGCATGCTGCTACGTTTTGGTCGACACTGCTGCTCCACTGAAGCAGCTGGTAGATCAGATTTTCATCGGTGGACTTGTGTCTGGTTACTCGCAGTTGACTTCACGCTTCCAGAGACGGAGTATTTATCGTGGGACGCGCGGCAACATTTTTGTGTATTTCAGAAAATTTGCCGAATATTTTGAAATTTCAATCGACCATAACATTCATGATAAATGACAAACCAAATGCTGACTGATGTGCTTCAAATGGCCCGTATCCATCAAACCAAAAAATTAAACATCAGTTGCTTCTATTGATTTTACAGAACAAAAAAAACCGAAAAAATTCAGGTGTGTTGTTGTTGTTGTTGTTGTTGTCGTTGTTGTTGTCGACCACCGATGATCTAAGAGTTGTGTTCCAATTCGAATTCCAAATTG